>PVKH010020979.1:0-14152 GCA_004027955.1 Chaetophractus vellerosus | reverse complement strand
GTCTAATTGCCCTAGCTAGAACTTCTAGTACAATATTGAATAACAATGGTGACAGTGGGCATCCTTGTCTTGTTCCGGATCTTAGAGGGATGCTCATTTGTTTTTGCTTGTTGTCTGCTCATTGCTTTGGCTCATTGGTCATTTTTTTGTTTTGTTTTGTTTTGTTTGGCATATTGCTCACTGTTTGTTTGTCTTCTTTAGGAGGCACCAGGAAACAAACCCGGGACCTCCCATGTGGAAGGCAGGCACTCAACTGCTTGAGCCACATCTGCTCCCTGGTCTCTTTCTTACTTGTCATCTCTCCAAGTAGAGTCTGAGCTTCTGAAAGACCATAGCGCATGATTATTTGGATACGTTCACCTAGCACAATACTTTGTATATAGTTAATTCATGGACATTGTATTTGATTACTTATTTATGCCTTCCAAAAGCAGTGGGCAAAGAAGCTATGTGACCTTTTTCTTTTCAAAGATTTCCTGCTAGAAAGTCTAAGGTTTTGTCTAGTGTTTTGTAAGTTTAATTTAAATTTTAGCATAATATTTTCGAATTTATTTTTTGGCATTTTTTCCTGATGTGGTAAAATTCCAAGTGTTTTCAGTTGGAGAAAAAAATGCTTTGATTTTTTCCCACAAAAAATAAAGTACTAAAATCTTACGTTTTCTTTTGCTTGACCTTTCATTTTCTAGAATGGTACAATATTAGGGTACCATTTATGAACTTTTAAAATGGGAAACAGATGTGGCTCAAGCAATTGGGCTCCTGTCTACCATATAGGAGTTCCAGGGTTCGATTCCCGGGGCTTCCTGGTGAAAGGCAAGCTGACCCACGCAGAGTGCTGGCCTGCGCAGGAGAGCTGGCCCATGCGGAGTGCTGGCCCGTGTGGAGATCTGGCGCAGCAAGATGACACAACAAGAGACAGAGGAGAGACAATAAAAGATGCAGCAGATCAGGGAGCTGAGGTGGCGCAAGAGATTGACCACCTCTCTCCCACTCCAGAAGGTCCCCGGATTGGTAGCCAGTGCTGCCTAAAGAAGACAAGCAGACACAGAAGAACACACCAAGAGCAGACAGCGAGTGCAAAACATTGGGGTGGGGGGAGCAGGGTGATGGAGAAATAAAAAAATAAAACTTAAAAAATATATATATATGTATTATTTATGGGTGCATAAACATGTAGTAAAGGTATAAAAACAATGGACTGGATCCACACTAAATTGATGATGGTGGTTTCCTTTAGGGAAGGAAATGAGACTAGGGAAAGGAATGTGAGGTACTTCCATCTTTCTATGAGGGATTTTTCCCTTCAGAAAATGATCTGAAACAAAGATAACAAAATGTTAACATTTATTAATTCTGGATGGAAGGTGTACAAGGACTTGATATATGTATGTTTGTAAAACTTCTGATTTTAAAATGTAGGGTTGCCATCTAGTGGACACACTTTAAATAGACACTTAATCATCTCTTAAATCAGGTGCATAAAATGCAACGTAAGAGTTTTTCACTCTTCAACAGAGGTAAGAAAAAAGTTACACTTGTGGTGGATAAGACCACAAGCTTTGGAGGTGATTAGACCTATGTATGAACCCTGGCTTTGATATTTACTGTATGACCTTGGGCAAAGTGCCAAAGCTCTCTGTATCTTAGTGAGTTTGAACACAGGCCTTAATTTGTTCCAAAAAAATATTACAGGAGCACTCCTGTAAACCAGGTAAGCATTGCCCTAACTTGGGGGGTACAAAGAGCTTAATAAATTTATGTGTTGGAAGAAGGAGATTGGATGGTGAGAGGTTAGGTCTAAATTGCAAATCCCCTAGTTATTAGCTCATATAACCTCAGGCAAGTTCCTGCCTCAAAGGATGGCACTGGGATCTAAGAGCCACAAGAGATGTAATACGGCCTTGTTCATCATTCTTTTCCTCGTAATGATTAGCATATGAAAGACTCTCAAATATTTGCTGAATAAATGAATATAAGCTTAGCATTACCTTAACCCAGTTCAGGATGAATAAACAGGCAATAAATGGTAGACAATAAGGAAATGGCAGGACTGTATATATTATGTATATTAGTAACCCTGGATTTATATCAACTTGATTTAGATTGATACATATTTATATAATTTACCAGTTAAATGATATATACACTTATTGAAGGCAGCAAACTAGTTACATATAATCAAGTCAAATTTGAGGAAAAGGATCTCAACTTTGAAACAGCAGAAAGACTTGATCTCTAATTCCTTTTTGCAAAAAGAAACTTACACTGATAAAAGGAGGCAGTTACTGGACTCTGTCTCAAAACATAATTTAATGGCCTAAACTCTAAAACTGCCTATCCCTCAAAGATTCTTACTAGCATCCTTAGAGCACCCTTCTGGATTCTACAACCATAATGTAAGTATTCTTTCACTTTGTTTTATAGTGAAAGCAAGCAGTATTAAGAACAAAAACCTACTTGTAGTTAGTGGTAATAGCTTGATTATGTTCTTTCATAATCTGTAACTAATGTTCCACAACAATGTATGGTGTTGGTGGAGGGGTTATGTATGGGAATTCTGCACATTATGCATGATTGTTTTGTAAGCTCACAACTTCTCTAATAAGAAATATATATTGGGAGCAGATGTGGCTTAAGTGGTTGAACTGTTGTCTCCCACATGGAAGGTCTGGTTTGGTTCCTGGTGCCTCCTGAAAAAAACTGAAAAAAAAACAAACAAACAACAAGGAGAATGGGGAAGCCAATGTGGCTCAGTGGTTGAGTGCTGGCTTCCCACATACAAGGTCCCGGGTTCAATCCCTGGCCCCCATTACCTTAAATAAATATCATACACACACACACACACACAACCTACTTGTATGTTATAATAGAGCAAATACGTTATATAAGCATTTGCAGTTAGATTTTGATACACTTTGTAAAACTATGACATTACTTTATGTTTGAAGCTAATCTATGATTATTCCTCTATTAGCTATCAGGCCCAAGTAAAATTTTACTCACTTTATATCAATTTATGGCATCTTTCCTAGGAATGTGAACTGCCATTATGGCAGTTGCTTAATACATATTTACATACATAATACATATTTTTATATACCTCCTAAATCCATATATTTTAATTAGAGAAAAATGCAGGTTAAGCCTAGTAACTTCAATAAATTTGCTGAATGAATAAACAAAGTAAGATTTTCAAAGCTCTAACAAATGCCCATTCTTTATGCTCTATGCAATAAAATTAAAGCAATATCTTTTTTTCTATGCTTTGGCTATGTTTGTGGGCAATAATGTATAATAACATTTTCATCAATGTAATATCTTAAATTGAACTAAGGAAATAATTTCATTGATTGATTGCATTATTGACATCTAATTTCATGTTTGAACTATAATCACCTTTAAAATTTCATAAAGCTCACATTGGAATCCAATGAAAAAACATACAGGAAAATATTTGGTGTGTATTTATGGAAACATAATGGCTTGCTCATGCCTTTTACACACAGCTAGACAAAGTAGCTTGGCCTAGCCAGTCAGGCCCTATGCCAGAAGTCAGTGTGGAGTTTACAAATATTTATGGGCATCCAGCTATTATGCCACTAAGAACTAGACTAACTCTGTTGTAGCCCTGAATAACATCTGCCCAATGAAACACTCTTGTGACATACCCCAATGCCTCCTCACATTCTTCAGGCTTAAGGAGCCACTAGTTTGAGACTCTGACTTTACACAAGATAATAACTGATATAAGTAACCCCACCAGTGATCAAACTTCTTTTCCTTTTTATAAACTGCTGCCAAGTCAACAGAGTTCCATTTTAAAACATTCCTTTATCATGAAAACTTTCACCAAAAAAAGCTTCTTTAAAGTAATTATTCATGGGGCCGGCCATATAGCCCAGTGGATAGGGTACCGGTATACCACATGGGAGGCCCCGGGTTCGGTTCCCGGGGACCTCTCTTAGCGGGCAGACCGCCTTGAGAAAGGCAAGCCGCCATGGGCAGGCCAGAGCCGCCATGGGCAGGGCAAAAAGCTGCCACAGACAGGGCAAAGCCGCCACGGGCAGGGCAGGTCGCCCGCGAATGGAGCGCAGCCAGCCACCCGTGAACTGAAGCAAGAGCCGGCCGTGAATGGAAGCAGAAGCCGCCCACAAGCGGGGAAAGCCGCGTCTGCGCAGTGACCGGCCTCGGCACGTCGCCACAACGGGGGAGAGGTGAGATATGTAATAAAATAAAATAAATCTTTAAAAAATAATAATAATAAATAAATAAATAAAGTAATTATTCAGGAAAACAACTTTATCAGTTGGGTTAAGATTTCTACATAACAGGATCCTTAATATGTCCTAAACACTTGCAGAACAAAAAATGTGGCTATTGCCTAATTTATTATGATTGGTTCTGACCGAATCAAAACACATAACATATCCATTTTAAAAATAGGTTCTGTAGACCAGAACTGTAAATTTATCTTCATTTTAAAACTAGAAATGCACCACAGTTAGTATAATTACCAGAATGACTATCAGCATTCATTTATCAATCATTATATTTTACATTCAGCAAACTTAATTTTATCAAACATCCTTTAATTTATAGAAGACAATATGATACATATTGCATAAAGAGCGCAAAACTGTTTGCAGTACAGTTTCAAAATGTATACAAATTGGAATACAGAAGTTAAATACTGGTGTTGAACTTTAAACCGAATACAAAACTCACAATTCAAATATTAGCCAATTTGAAAACTTTACTTCCCATAATATAAAAATGATACTTTGAGATGCAAAATATTTATTTTTTTACTAAAACTATATAAACGTTTAAAATAATCATTAAAAACTCAGCATTAGAATTTATAAAGATTAGCTATAAAAATATATTGGCAGTCACTTTTCTTATAAAGGTACCATTCACTACATACAAAATAGTCTCTAACATAAAATTGCCCTAATAACTATACTATTTTAGAATCTGATAAACCCTACATTAAATTGATTATAAAATCCTCTTGGAAAAACTTTGGTAAGCATCTTCAGAGGTTTAAAAAAAACCCTCTAATATCATTTTAAGGATCTGTAAACATTCCATTCTATTGAAGCAAAACAGAGTAAGTAATTTACATTCAACTGCATATAGAACATATGATCAAAACACAATTTATTATATATTTGTAGAAAATCACCATTCCCAGAGTACCCAAAAAAAAAAAAAAAAAGCTATTTAAAAGTATCAAACTTTTAAATAGTTAAAAGGGTCAAATTTTTAAATAGTTCTCTACCATGCTAATAAAATGTTACAAAGTCACCACAACTCCATCCATGTACCTTAGATGCCTTTTAGGACAAGGCCTCAAAAATAACTCATTCTCAAAAATCCTTTTAAATCCAATAAACAAACTTTTAAAATCCCATTTAAAAGACGTGTCACTAGAACAAGTGTATATAATCAGGATACATAATTTAGATATTTAGTTATGTATTAGTTTTCTTTTTACATTTGTAATTTAGAATCTATTGGCAGAAATAAGAATCCATACACACAGGCACACACACACATAATTGAAAAAAGATAAACTTCAGGAAACAGTAAGAAATGCAAAGTTACAGGGTAAATGGATATATTAAAAATATTCATTTTACCAAATTTTCATTTTATCTCCCATTTTTTGGATTATTGACAGCTACTGTTAATTAGAAAATTCAAATTGTTGGAAGGTCACTTCCTGTTTCTCGATGTTTAATTTTTAAAGCTTCCAGTTGTGCCAGTAGCTTCCTTGAGGTCATTTCCCACTTTATCCTCTCACCAGATCTCTTGCATAAGATATTTATCTTTGAGTTGCAAAAGCCTAAATAAAAAACTTCATTCTTTTTTTACCTTTTCATTTTTAAAAAACTCCTTTAAAGAGAAAAGAAATCCATCTAACTTTTAGGTAAGTCCACAAAAATATTTCTTTCCTAAGAATCAAACACTTTTATGGGAATAAAGATCCTTCAAAGTTTTTAACTCTTCTATTAGAGTTTTGTTCTGATTTTCCAGGACTGCAACTCGATTTTCCAGGCATTTCACATATTCTTTCTTCTTTCTGCGACATTCTCGAGCAGCCTCTCTAAATATAAATAAAAAAACAAAACCACGACAATGTAAACACACAAACAAATAAAAAAAAAAAAACCCACTTCACATTCTTTAAATGGTAAATATGCTTCAGTTATTTTCCCTGGTTATCTTTTTCTCCTGATTTTAAACTATTCAGATATAATCTATAGACAGTGAAATACACAGATCTTAAGTATAGATTTCAACCAGCTTTGGCAAATGCATATACCTGTATAACACACCCCTATCAAGATAGAGAATATTTCCACTGCCCCAGAAAGTTCCTTTGTGCCCCTTCCTGGTCAGTCCCCTCCCCAAGCAACTATTAGTCTATCACTCTAGATTAGTTTGTCCTATTACAGAATTTCATACAGCAGAGTCATACATTATGCACTCTTGTGGATGGGCTCTTTTCACTCAGCATATTTTTGAGGTTCATTCATGTTTCCATGTGGTTACTATATACCTTTATATTGTTGAGCGAATCCAGTTTTATGAATATAACCACAACTTGTTTATCCAGTCTCTTGGCTATTTCTAGTTTTAGCTGATATATGTGTTCTTATACTAGTCTCTTGGTAGACATATATTACAATTCTCTGGGATAAATACCATGGAGTAAAAGTTATGGGCTCCTGGCTAAGGTTTGATACATAGTTTTTTAAAAATATATATATATATATTTTTATTTTTAAAGAAGCTTAAGATGACATAAATGTTACATAAAAAATATAAGAGATTCCCATATGCCCCACTCCCTCCCCCTCCTACACATTCCCACATTAACACCATCCTTCACTTGTTATAACTGATGAACCCATATTGAAGCATTGCTACTAACTATGGACTACAGTTTACATTATGGTTTACACTTTGTCCTGCACAATTTTGTAAGTTATGACAAAATGTACAATGGCCTGTATCCATCACTGCAATGAAAGACAAATCCAATGTCCTGAAAATGCCTTTATATTACACCTATTCTTACCTCTCCCATGCCTCAGAACCTCTGGTGGCTACTGCCTTTACATCAATGATAAAGAGTTCTTCCATTGCTAGAATAATAAGTCTATAGTAGAATAATAATAAGTTTACTTTACTCCATTGTTCATTCCCCAATCTTGAGGATTTTGGGATGGTGCAGCCCACTCTGCTTCTAATTGAGAGGGGGCTTAGATCCCATGGGGCAGAGGGATGGAGCTATCTTGCTTGCAGTTGCAGACACTCTCTGTTCCTTGGGATGGGTCTTGTCCATAATCATAAGGGCAAAATCTATGATAAGGTGGAAGGTGTGGTTGGGTACTGGATAGGCGTGACAGTGGTGCAGTGACACAGCTTCTTTGAACTAATTTTTTTGCTTTAATTACAAATAGTGCTTGAACAAATAATCAGTTCTATGTGTGTCCTCTTAGAACATCTCTATAACATTACATACAAGTTATATATATATATATAAAGGGGTAGAAAGTATTATTTTGAATTTTTGAGTATTTTTTACTTATACTATATACTGTAGATAATGTCTGCAACTTACTTTTTATAAATACTGTTATATATATATACACATATATATATATCTGCTCAGTATGTTGCAAAGCCAAGTTTTACTTTAAAGCACAAATTCATTATCCATCAAATTACTAAGACATTCTGCAATTCAAATAGTTGTTTACACACATTCACACCAGTAATGGCTATGGTGGTGGTGGAAAGAAAGGCAGCACTGGTTCTGGGCTTTGTTTGGCCACAAGCCCAGCACAACATCCAGATGTGTTCTAGATTCTAGGGGATGTTTTCGGGCTTAGTTTTGGTTGTGAGTTTACAAAACAGTTATGCATAAAATACAGGATCTGTGTGCAACATCCCACCAAAACCTTGCATTAGTGTGGAACACGTTAATATTGATGATAGCACTTTTGTACTATTGATGATAGTACAATTTATTATATACATACTGTTTTAATGGTGTTTCGTCAGTAAACAGATCTACCTTACTCTTTATTTTTTAAAACCACTGTACCTATAATATAAATATACCACAGTTTATTTAACTCTTCCCTCAATGAAAGACTTTAAGTAACTTCCAACTTTTCACTATTACATAATGCTTTGATGAATATCCTTTATATGCCCCTCATTACATATGAGTACTTCTTCCTAAAGGAAGTACCAAGAAATAAAATTGCTGGGCCACAGGGTATATTCATTTAAAATCAACAGATATTACCAAATTGCATTACAAAATATTTGTATCAATTTATGCTCTGATCAACAGTACATGAGAGTAACCTGCTTCCCTTCACCTTCTCTAATACTGATGTCAAGAAATTTTAAAACTTCTTGTCAGTTTAATATCTTCTTACTTTAATTTACATTTCCTTGATTATGCACAAAGTTTAGTATAATTTCATGTTTACAGGTTATCTGTATTTTTCCTTCTCTTATATATATCCTGTAATTCTTTTTCCTTATAGAAGTTGCAAACATTTCTCCCAGTTATATGGCTTATTTTGTTTGTTTATGGTATCTTTTGTCATACAGGAGTAGAACTGTTGGGCCAAAGAATGTGTAAAACTTCATATTTCTGGGGAGCAGATGTGGCTTAAGCATTTGAGCACCAGCTTCCCACATATAAGGTCCCAGGTTCAATCCCTGGCCCCGGTACCTCAAAACAACAACAAACAAACAAACAAAAACACAAAAACTTCATATTTCCATCAGTAATATATAGGTTAAGTATCCAAAAATCAGTTTTATCACTATTTAATTTTTACCAATTAATATACTAATATTTGATTGTGAGAAGGTGGCATCTGATTAGACAGACAAGGCTCAGCTCCCCTAAAAACAAAGGAGAAAGAGCCAAAAGCTGCCTGAGGAACCTGCTTTGGGGGTCAGCAGACCAGGACAATGCCTCACAACTCCCACGAGGGTGAGGGACAGTGAGACGAGGAACACGAAACAATAAACTCTGAGTTACTAAACCTCCCAGCCGCTTGGAAGGGCTCTCCTCCCCCACCCCCTATTTATTAAACTGAGTAAAACCCCTAGCTCATTGCAGCTGACTGAGAGGAGAGCAGACATCTTCCTCCCTGTCAGCTGTTACAAGGAAAAGGGAGGTAGAGTCAGGGTGTTTTTCTTCACTAAACTGGGCCAGCAGATCCTGCTTTGAATCTCAGCTCTGGCCAGACCAAAACAAAGGAAAACCAAGAGAGACAGACTCCATGGAAAGGTGTGCTAATGAGTACTACCTGCTGGCCGGTCTGGAAATTACATGGACAAAAACTGCACTTGGGTTTCTCTGTTCTCGAACTTCTGGGAGAAAATCTGTGCCCTGTTAGTAAGACCCTGGCACAATTTTGAGAACTTAAGCTAAGCAATATTGTTGATTTACATTACTAATACATATACAATACATGTATATGTACATACAATATTGCTCAGCTTAAGTTGAACCAAATATAAAGAAGAGCTGTGAAAAAATAGTAATAGGCAAAAAAGAGAAATTAGCCGTCAGAGTAAATTCACCAACATATTCAGATGCCTAGACATCAGCAAAAAATTACAAGCCATACTAGGAAACAGGAAGAGATGGCCCAGCCAAAAGAACAAACCAGATAATCAATCAATGATAATCACATAACTCTCCTAAATCAATTTAAAGAATTGAAAGAAAATATGACTAAAGAGATAAAGGATATTAATGCACTAATATTCTATTTGAACTAACATCTAGTTATATTTTGAGATTTGCAAACACACTACCCATTCTGGAAGAACAGATTTACTACCTACCTGTTTTTCATTAACCTTATTTCTCTTTTTAATTGGGGGTCATCTGTCTTGGTTGTCTGAGATGTAAGATTCACAGGCGATGTCATCACCACAGTTTGTGGGAGTGAAGCAGCTGTAGGTGTGGTACGGATCTGATATGTCTGCATGTCTCCTGATGCTGCTATATGGTCAAAGAAAATGAATTAATTAATAGGTGTCTTTGAAAGTTTAGAACTTTGGGACAGTTTCTACAGACACTTAAACATACTTACTCTGTACAACCACCTGGTTGCTGGGCACAAGTATTTGCTGTCCATCAGAGGTCTGAGCATATTGGAGAATTGTTGTTGTACTTTGCTGAGTACTGCCTGAATTTGTCATGGTTAATGTCTGAAGCCCCTGTACTCCATCTGTGCCTGGACTGGCCAGCTGTAAGGCTCCATTTGGGGCAATGGCAACTTTAACCAAAGAGAGAAAATAGCTGTTGTAAAGGTATAAAATACACTGTTGTATGAACACATTTCTATTTGATAACTGTTGACTACTTTGGGTGAACTATATGTAAAAGAAATAAAATAGCACTTCCTTATAACATTTTATAGATCAGATGCACTATCCTAAATTTAGTCTTAAATTGTACAATTTAACTGCCTGGTCAAAAATAGCACATTTTTGGGCTTCACAGAGCACTCACTCCATGCTAACTGCTAATTGTTGCTACAGCAATTCTGAAGCACTAGGCTAATTTTTAAAGGAAAGAGAAGAAAGCATTAACATAATTTGCAATTCTTATTCAAAAAAGCACTAAAAAGATAATTTTAAAATGTTTTTGAATAGGTAATGTGTGCCTATGTTAAAAAGAAACTTCAATGAAAATAAAAGGCTATATAATGAAAAAGTTAAGTGTTCTTCATACTTTGTTCCATAGCTCCATTTTCTACTGGTAACCACTATTACATTTATTGAATGTTATTAAATTACTTACTTAAGGGGGATGGATGTGGCTCAAATGGTTGGGCATCTGTCTTCCATAAGGATGGACCTGGGTTTGATCCCTGGGACCTCCCGGTAAAAATAAAGAAAAATATAGAAGGCGTGCAGGCTGCCGGGCCCCACAAGCAGGTGCACCGCCAGGCCCCATGTGTGGGTGTGCCACCAGGCCCTGCAAGCAGATGGGCCCACCAGGCCTTGTGAGTGGGTGTGCCGCCAGGCCCCACGTGCGGGTGCACCGTCAGGCCCTGCTGAACCATGCAGCAAGATGATGACGTAATAGGAGAGTGACACAAGGGAGAGTCAAGACGACATGTGCCGAAAAACCAGGAACTAAGGTGGCGCAGGTGGTAGGGCGCTTCTCTCCCACATCAGAGGTTCCGAGGATCGAATCCCAGCGAAGACAGGAGGAAAAGGATGAGAAGAGAGGGCAGGAAACGGACACAAGAGAGTTGCCCAGCAAACGGACACAAAAACAGTAAAACCAGGTGTGTGTGTGTGTGTGTGTGTGTGTGTGTGTGTGTGTGTGTAAAAATGGATAAAAGTAAATAAATAAAATATTAAATTCTTTAAAAAAGTATAGGGGAGTAAGATACAGACTATAGTTAGTAGTAATACTTTGACAATGCTCTTTCAGAATTTAACAAATGTTTCACAACAATGGAAAGTATTTGTGGTGGGGTGATGTGTGGGAGCCCTGTATGATGTTATGCATGTTTGTTTTGTAAGTTCATGATGTTTACTGAACACTTATTGTTTATGTATGTTCATGTATGAATGATATACTTCAATAAATTATTTAAAGTTTTTTTTAAAATTTTCAGATGCACAGATTTGTTTTAAAGTTATATTAGCAATTAGTTTCAATCTCCTTCCCTGCAATACACACATATTCTTCGATATTTACATATATATATAAAATACAAAGTAAAAGTCCCATCTATCTCTTACTCCCCTGGCCACTCCCTCCCCCCATCCTGAAGTAACCATTATTTTTGGTACACATTCTTCCCAATCTATTCCTATACTCATGTAGACTGATATATTACCATATATCAAAATATGTGTACCTAGGGATACACATGGTTTTTACAACAATGCGGTGTTAAATCTGTGTAATGATACACAATTATTTTCGATTTTGCAACATATCTTCCTCTTCTTGTTTAACATGTGTATTTACCTGGTTACATTTACTCTAAATCTGTGCTGTCCAATATAGTAGCCATTAGTCCTACATGTGGATATTTGACCTTTTTTTTCCTTTTTCTTCAAGATTTATTTTATTTATTTATTTTTCCCTATCTCATTGTTTGCACTTGCCATGTCTGTTCATATTCCTTGTTTCTTTAGGAGGCACCAGGAACCAAACCCAGGATCTCCGATATGGGAGGAAGGCACCTAATCACTTGAGCCACCTCCGTTCCCTGCTGTGTTATATCTCTCATTGTATTTTCCTTCTTGTGTCTCTTGTTGCGTCAGCTTGCTGCACCTGCCCGTCACGTCAGCTTGCTGTCTTGCTCATCCTCTTTAGGAGGCACTGAGAACTCCGCTCCCTGCTTTGCTGTGTCTCTCATTATGTTTTTCTTCTTGTGTCTCTTGTTGCGTCAGCTTGCGACGCCTGTCCATTGCACTAGCTCACTGTCTTCTTTAGGAAGCACTGAACCAGGGACCTCCCATGTGGTAGGCAGGAGCTCAAGCACTTGAGCCACATCTGCTTCCCAATATTTAACCTTAAATTCATTAAAACTGAGCAAAACAAAAAATTCAATTCCTCGCTAGGAATAATTCATGTACTCAATTGTCACATGAGACTAGTGGCTACTATATTGGACAATGCAGACACAACATTTCCCATCAGGACAGGAAATTCTACTGGACCACGCTGCCTGTAGTATAATAAAAAACCAGCCAAGTTTTTCATTTTACTACACTGTCATAAATACTAGATTGTATTATACTTATTTCAATAATAATATATAAAATACTAGTATATGGTTTCTATGTAGTCCTCATAATTCCAATTTTTAATGGTCTTAAAATAAGTCATATATGGTTTTTCACTTGCTAATATTGTGCCTTTAAAAAATCTTTTTGAAAACAGCAATAGATATATGTGATTAAAAAAAATCAAATTGATTAGAATGAAAAGTGAACCTCCCTCCTGTCTCTGATCACTACCATCTTGCTCCAACATGTGGCCACAGACTATAGTGAGGGAAGCAACTTATGATTTATGGCCTGGTAACTGTAAGCTTCTACCCCAAATAAATACCCTTTATAAAAGCCAACAGATTTCTGGTATTTTGCATCAGCACCCCTTTGGCTGACTAATACATATACTAAAAACCATAAAATGTTCACTCTAAATGGGCAGATTTTATGGTATGTAAAATACCTGTAAAAAGTTCTAAATATAAAAGTATTAAGTATCTTCTCCTAAAAGGACATATGAAACTTTTAATCTGGGATGATTTATTGTTATTAAACATTACTTATCTATTCATGACCTTTCCCTATGTATTTGTTAAATTTGTAGATAAGGCATGGTTTTTGAAGCTAGATAAAACTGAGGACACCCGGTGAAGTCTGTGTGAAATTTTTGGTAGCACCTCCAATACGGAATAGCTACTACCATTTACAAAATGTTTGTCTTTTTTTTTTTTACCGGGAGGTCCCGGGGATCGAACCCAGGTCCCTCCATATGGGAGACGGACGCACAGCCATTTGAGCCACATCCATCCCCAAATGTTTACTTTTATGTAGACTCTTCATGGATTATTTATTTGCTTCCTCATTTCCATGATTTTTATTTTCTTTGATATCCCTTTTAAATTTTAGTTATCTTTTTGGATAGTTATTGCAAGCTACCTCAATTCATTTTAAGAAAATTTAAATACAGAATATAAAGCAATAGTAAAGAGCTCTAGTGTGAGAAATTTAAGAGATTATTTCAATATTTGTAATTCTTGAATATCCTACAGAGAACCAAAGTCTTAATTCTTGTCACTTCTATCACCTCAACATTTGCAGATATGCAATATAACTATAATTTGGCCAGCATTCATTCTTCTCATAAACATATACAGAAAACATATATGCTGCAATTACAATCTATTGGTTAACATATACCAATTGGTATTACTGGCCATTACAGACAGTTTGTCCTACAGAGTCACAGCTTGGTTCATCTTAGTGTATCTTCATTAGAAGGTATTAATTATCAGTTAACTAATGAATAGATAGATATGTGATAAAGCAAATAAAGTAAAATGTTATATAGGGC
>PVKH010020978.1:0-14478 GCA_004027955.1 Chaetophractus vellerosus | reverse complement strand
TGGGTTTTTTTTTTTTTTTTTTTTTGAGTGTTTTTTTTAACAAGGAGGATGGAAAGAGCATCTTCTCTTGAAGATGCTTTTGCTAGAGGAGAAAAAACTCTGTGAAGTATGAGGACAGCCATAACTTGCCAGCCTTAGGAGGTGCCTCTGCCCTCTCTGCACCCCGGGGGCCTCTGTTGGGGCCTTGCAGAGATGCCCCGTCATGCCTGAGGGAGAGCTGACAGCACTGGTACAAAGGTCTGATGAGCCAGAGGAGGAGCTATGCTGGCCCTACCAGGCTGGGGCAGGTAGGAGGGAAGCCCGCGGGCCTGAGAGGGAACGGAATGGATTGAAGGCACACAGCAAGCCTGCTGACCTCCCCCAGGACACAATGCTCCTCTACTCTCCTCTCTGAATTAACTCACCCAAGAGCTATGCCCTCAGCTCAGAAAAGTTGGAAAGACTCACAGCAATAAAGTGTTTCTTTTTGATGGTGAAGTCGTCTCTTACTCTTGCTAACTTTCAATTACCCTTACCAGTGGGAATCAGGATTTGTTAAAAATCAGTTAATTTTAAATGATGTTTTAGCTTTCCATTGTCTATAGACTTCTTACTTTAGGATTATTCATTAGAAATCTGTTTTTTCATTTTCATCTTTTACCTCCTTATGCTTACCTTAAAGTGGGGTCACTAATAAGGGAAGGATAGTTATAAGATGGGCAACAGGAAAACCATAGAGGAGAAGCAAAAAGCCTGTATAGGCTGTGACAAAATAATCAAGAGGAGGCTATAACAAAAGAACCATGGTTGTCTCTTTTGTGGTTTTGTCTGAAATGAATCATAGAAACCAGCTTTCCCCATTACCTGTTTTTCCTGGCTTCAGGAAACCTAGTCACATGAAGTCTGCTTTCCCTAAAGTTCTAACAAATTGAGCCTCTACTTTTTATAGCAGCTTTTAGGACACAAACAGTACCGTCAGGAAAAGACAAGACCCGAAAACAGTGAAGTACTTTTTGTTTAATTCCATGCATTAGTTTGCTTTGATAGTCATTCTTGTTCCCATTGCTGTACAATTGTTCAATACAAAGAGGGAGCTGGCATCAGAAATAACACAGGGGGCAGGGGCACTAACAGTACAGGAGACCAGAGGGGAGATATGAGAGCATTCATTATCAGACTTCGTGTAAAATATATTAGTTTGCTCCAAATGCGTATGAACTCAAGTTATTGCAATAAAGTATGTCTTCCCAATTCCAGAGGCTGGGAGTAGTCACTCTGGCGGTGGAGAGCCCCCTGGGGGTGAAAAGGTCACTATGGGGCATCTTCCTAATAGCACACACATTCTGGCTTGGGTTCCCTCTGGTCTGCAACCATTGGAAGATCCTGTCCACCTGGTCACTGGACAGCAGCCTGGGGCCAGGAGCCAGCATTCCCCTGAGTGCTGTGAAGTGGCTCTAGAGAGTAGGCCTGGGATTCTGCCAGAAGTTTCCTTACAGTGGCCTTGGCTCTGTGTAAAATCCTGCCATCTTGCCCTGGGCACGTGAGTTAGCAAAAGCCTTAACCCAGCTCCTTTGGGGGTAACCCTGTTTTTCAGAGCAGTGATTTCAGAGCTCCCCTCTTCTGCCACCTGTCCCTGAGAAGTGTTCCAGGTTCCAAAAGGGTCCTCCACTTGGCAGCCTGGTTCATTCCAGTCTGAACAGGCTTGCAGTATCACTTGGTAACATGCAAACAAGCAGACTAATGTGATTCTTAAGTACCAGGATGTGAGGCTTGTAACACTGGTGATGAGTATAACTAGGGCATTTATTCTATGAAATCAGCAAAGAAGAAAAATCTTGCTGCCTGGGAAGGCACTAAATGCATACTGACATTACAAGTCAAAGTCTTGAAAACAATGCCACGTTGTTTTCGAAACATTAGTCTCACAGTCTAAGGAAGAAGCAGGTAACTGGGACTTACATTAACTTTCTGTTTACAGAAGGTGAGGGAGGAGCATGCTCATTCAACACAATGAAATGATGTGAGGGAAGAGAAATTTTGGAATTTGATCCGTCAGTGATTGATGACTATTCAAATGGAATTGCAATTCAAAAGGCGGTGGGTAGAGGCCAATGGCGCTGCCCTCACCAGTCCTAGGTGGGACCCATAAGAACACTGGTGTGATCTTGTCATTCTACCATAAGGGCTAACTCAAGATCTCAAACCACTTTTAGGAAGTTAATTAGGAGCGTAAAGCTAAGATGGCCCTTGCATGTCAATTCCAGTCAAGTGGTAGTTGTTGCTCCCAGTGCTGTGTTGTAAGGGTTTCTGAGGTGGTGTCCAGGCTCAGTAGGAAAGAACATGGTGATCAATAAAATAATGTTGGTTTTGGGTGTTTAGGGTGGAGATGGTGGATGGCTGTATGTGGAGGTATTTTGGTTTCTGGCTTAGAGAATGACATGGTAGCTGAGCAGAAAAACAAAACAGAACAGCACAGGCTAGGAATTTCTTGTACTCCAAATATGTTCTATTGTGGAGAAGTTAGTTCCAGGAAGTTCAAGTAGGAACGGCTGAAGAAAAGGGGGGAGGGAGGGAATTGAGATGTGAGGACATGGGAAAAAAGGAGAGTAAATCATTGAATGGATAAGGGGGCATTCACAACGAAAGGGTGTCTGTGCTCCATGCAGGGGAAGGGCATTTGAAATAGTCTGGGTTGGTATCAGGAAAACCCTAAACCATCAGATCTATTAGAGTAGGAGAGGGGGGAAATTTTGCTCAATGAGGCCTTGAAATGGATGTCCAGTACTTATTTAAATCCTACAAAAAATGTCCTTAATTCTAAAAGGTTGGGCTTGTTGATACTAAAATATTTAAAATATCTGACCTTCAAGTAGGCCATTCCAAAGCATCTTACGAAAGAGCTAAGGAAGAAGCAGGTAACTGGGACTTACATTAACTTTTTGTTTACAGAAGGTGAGGGAGGAACATACTCATTCAACACAATGAAATGATGTGAAGGAGCTCATCTTTCTGAGTAGGACAAAGCTTGAATTCCCCATGATCTTGGAAATAGGTCTAAACTTTTATCATTATAATCTCAAAGTAGATGCAGGCTTCTCAGTCCCTCTGCTAAGCAAATTTAAGAGGAACTGTTATTCAGAGGACATGATTGAGAAATAGATGGAAATCAGAACCAAATGGTCATTTGCAACACCAAACTCATTATCTTGCAGTAAGTAGAAAACAGATGCTAAATGTCATATGTGGACATTCATCTCAAGGGGCTTACACTTTTGACCACTGATGAAGCTTGAAATCAGTCTTGTGAGGTTCTTTGAAGCACTGTTGCATAAGGCCGTGGTATGGCCTGTTCCAAGTGACAGTTTGTCATAACTGAAGAATTAGCTGTTAAATTCCCTGAGCTCTTGATTCAACAACTTTTCAGATTGTTGAGTTGTTCCCAAAGAAACACATCAATTCAAGAGTTTTCTGGTTATCACAAGGCAGGCAGTGAAGGGCAAGGCTGGGATAGAGAAGGTATTTCCTTCCTTAACCTCAACTAAGACACTGTTCTTTTCTGAAGCCTCTAGTCAATTCTATTCAAAAAAGCAAAAATGTTCATTTGGCTCTTTATTCAACTCTTGACCATACTGTGGATGACTGAGGAGTCAATACCATCTACTATCCTAACGTGCTTTTAACAGTTAATCCAAATATGTGGTGTGGCATTATCATGACAGATAGCCAAGATGGGAACTCAAAAAATAAAAACTGATCAAAATTAGGAGGTATCAGGTGTGGGTTTTCTAGGAATTGCAGCAAACAGAAGTTGACCCTCATCTTCCTCTGTTGCCACTGAGGGTGGGCTAGAACTGGACAAACTGATTTGTCAATGTTTTATGTTGGACAGAAAGAGGACTTGCAACTTAAAATGTTGTAGCTTCTCCATTCCCAGGAGTAATGAATCAGTACAATGTGGTCTGAAGGCAGGAGATGGAATAATTGCCTTTCAAGACACTTTTCCAGTCCTATGACCTTCTAAGTGACCAGGTCTCATTCTAAAATTCCTCTACTCTTGTTAAGGGATGACATCACAGCTAGGCATTTTATGTGATGATCTATCTATATATATTTTTTTTTCTTTTTTCAATCTCTCTTCTACTAGCAACTAAGAGGGGAAAAAAGTATCTAGCAGGGATTTTATATAATCTGACATTATTAATTCTGCTGCCAATTCTTGAAACTATGGAACCCATGTACCTTATGCAGAAACTCTTTGGGTCTGTTCCTCTCAGGGCATTAAATGATTATTTTTCTTCCAAAGCACTCCTATGATTTTATTTCTTAATAAACTTGAGAGAGTGTACAGCTTTTGAACTATTTGTCCATTCACTCAGTTATCTGTCCACTCAGAAGCTTTCACAATCAAGTCAAAGTCACAATGTTTCCACTGGGCTCGAGGGCAGAATATACATCCTCAGATGATTGTTGTTGTACACAAAAAATAAGGGAATACAACTAAGAGGAATAACAGGGAGCTTCCAGGTGGCAGTTCCATTTTCATTCCTTCGTAAAAATCACATAATCCACGGTTACCAATCAACACAATCATTGTGCTACACTGTAAACCACACCTTCTGATCGACAGAAAATGAGAATGATAATAATTATTATAAAATAAAATAACAATGATAATAATGCCATAACTTAAGATCTTTCATGTAGTCCAGCTACAGGATTTATACAAAATGGAATAATTTAATGCAAACAATACTGTTCTCTGTATAAGTTAAACATTTTCCTTCTATCTAAGAGCTATAAATTATAGACACTAAATTTTAAATCAATATCTCAACATAAAGTGTAAACAATGGAGGGATCAAATAAGCAAAAGAAACTGCTCTAAATTCCCTCCTACCTTTCCTTTTTTGGCTGATGCAATCAGTGAAACCCAGAAGAAGGGCAACATTTGAAATGATTTAATACCTGTATGTGCAAGTCTTTCCCAATGTCAAATATGATGCAATGCCAAAGAGTCTAGCGATCTTTTCTCTGGTCTTGAACCCAGAGAGGATGTTTAACATTAATGTGTCTAGGAGACAGAGACTGGAAGTAAGCCAACATCTGTCTGTATATAAAATTCTAGAAAAAAAACTTCCTAAAACCAAGGCACCATGAAATACCTTGGGATGCTTTTCAGAACCCATGGAACTGGAGAAAGGAAGAATCACATATCTTTCACAACGGAAAATCTTTCCAAGCACTGCTCAGCATCAGTTGTTCTTTCTCCAAATTTCTAAATCCAATTATTCAAAACTGCACTGCTGTGCACTATATTATATTGATCCAAAGTGAAGTGAAATACATTTCACAAACAGCATTTAATAAAAATGCTATTGTGGTAGCAGATGGGTTGCCTTATGCAAGTTGCTTATTTTGCCTTTATCCTGACAGTGGTAGCTAGTCACTAAAGCTTCCAGGATAAAATGAGTTAATGAATAAAAACAAGGGGGCTGACTTGGGATTGGACAGTGAGCAGGCTCACACATATCATAGCTGCCTTCAAAGTCTGTTCTTGAATCAAATGACTCTAGTACATAGCCACCCTGTTCCAGAGAGGGGTGATCCCAGTTTTCCACATAGCTGAACTGAGACATTTTGAGAATGTACTTCTACAAATTCCACATTTGCTTTTCTAATACTGTTGTAGATTTTGTTTTTCTCTTATTCTTTTCTCTTCCTTAGTACCTTCCACCCCCACCTTTTCTTCCTAAAGGAAGTGGTCAGGGAATAAGCTTCAAGAAAATGGCCCTTGAGTCTGAAAAATCAACACACTGGTCAAGGTAGACAAAGACAGCATTAAAAAGGGAAGTATTTGCCAGGGACGAGGTTTGATGCTATATATAAGTCTCCCTACCTGATGCTGCTTAAAGTTTTAAAAATGAAATCAGTTTCCACATATATGTTTTGTGTGTGCGTTTTTGTTTTGTTTTGTTTTTGTTTTTTCCTCCTAGAGGAAGCACATGACCGCAAAGACCTTGGATGCAAGGATCTGGTTACGAAATGTTTCTAGGTCATTTCCATCATCCATCTGGACAAGTTGGTCGAAATGAAAGTGATTTGTTCACAAGTTACTTGGAATTGCTTTTCTTTTGCTGTAATTGTTTTCTAAAATACTCATAATATGTCTTGCTCTGGCTCTTCTTCAGTCACTTATGGCCACAAGGCCTGGTCCCCTGTTCAAGCAGCAATAATACCTCCTGGCTCCACCGATTCCCAAGGCTGTTGTTCCTAAATTCCACTTCTTTCTTCCTTCTTTCTTTCTTCCCTTTCTGCCTTCCTTTCCTTCCTTCCTTTTCTTTGTCTTTCTCTCTCTTGCAAAAAAATTATTGTCACTCTCTCTATATATCATATATAGTTCACTCTTTACAGTACAAAGTGTTAAAATGTCAAACAAAAATAAATATCAATATTACAGTAGCTAGAATATTCAATAAAATAGATCCCTGCCATTCTTGATTGAAATGTTCGGTGAGACTTAATTCCATTTGGATATTTTCTTCCAGAGATTTGTGAAGTTTCATGTCCCTGTTATTGCAGCTCATTTCTAGGGGTAGTAAAGATGGGGCAGCTCTCTTCCCAGAAAAAAAAAATAGGGAGAGAGTAGGACAAGTCTGGGGGTGGGACAGAAATGAAATGCCAGTATAATCAGGAGCTCTTCAGCGTGGGTATTCTTTCATTACCAAGTAGCAAAGTTGTAGTGTTTATTGGTCCTAACTGTGGCATCAGAACATCCCCCATCTGAAGAGTCACAGTCCGATTCTTCAAACTGCATAGGATTCTGCAAAATCAAGACAAAATAAAGCCTTAATTCATTTCTATAATCACTCAGTAAACATGTATTAAACACCTCCCATATGGCAGGAACTGTGCTGGGAAAGGTGGATACAAAGATAAATGAGAGTGGGTCCTGTCACTGGGAACTGGGTCTTAGGAAGAAATAAGACATAAAAAAGATGAGAATGATGATAATTACAAGAATACTGCTGCACCCCCACTTATATGGCACATATTTACTGTGTGCCAGGCACTATTTAACCCTTTTAATCCCCATAACAACCCTATGAGATAGAAGCTTTTATCATATGCCTTTTACAGATAAGCACACTGACCTACAGAGAAGTGGCTTGCCCACACTCATACAGCAAGTAAATGGGAAGGCTGGGGTTTACATCACTAGGCAGTCTGACTCCAGGTTACGCACTCCCAACCACTATGCTATCCTGCCTCTGAAGAGGTGGAACTGTTTACATATGTGCTATGATAGTACAGCCCAGGGGATAGTGGGACATCGACCATGAGGCCTCATATCCTTAACTGGGTTGGGAAATGGGGCTGGAAGAAGGTGATGTTTGAGTTAAATCTTGAAATGAGAATTTTCTGAGCAGTTTGAGGTTAGTACCTCATTTGGGAAAAAACACTCATTTCTGAGAGCTCTGTTGGTCTTTGTACTTCTACCTACTTCATGGAAGCAGTTGATGTATCTTATATACTAAATGACAGCTGTAAAGGCTGTTAGGGCTTAGAACATGTTCTAAACCGGAAGAGCTCCAGGAAGGGAACAGTGAAGTGAAGAGAAGGGAGGAGAAGCCCCCACCTCATAGCCCCGTTCCTCCGCACACAGTTTGCCCAGAGACATCTGCGTCTTCACGCGGCGCACAGCACACTCCTTGTCAGACAGCCCGTCAGAGTGCGAGGAAATCTCAATGGGGATCTCCGGCGTCTGGGATAGCAGGTCTTCCAGCTTCTCCACCAGGCGGTCTTCAAGTTTATCGGCTAACTCTTCAGGGCTGTGTGAGTGGTCACTGGTGTTTCCCTCCTCTCCATCAGACACAGAGAAATTCTCAGAGCTAAATGTTGAATACGACTGGCAGCTGCTGATACAGCGATGGGGCCTAAAACCACAGAGAACCAGAAGAACTTAATCACAGGGACAGCTGCTTCCCTTTCCTCATCTGTAACTCATAGCCTTGGGGAGAAATCATCTAGTTGTGTGCGTGTATGTGTCTGTGTGTATGTTTTTCTCCTGCCCCTGAGGGAGAGTCAAATCCAGACAGGTAGAAGCCATTGCTTTTAAAGTAATAAAGAGGGACATTTGAACTTCCCTTTTCATTTGGTTTTTATGTTTATGTGACTATACACTACCCTCCAAAGGCGATGGCTACCCTGGTCTTTGAAAAAAACCAGCTGGTCTAATACATGTATACCTGGTATGGAAATGCTCAAATTTGAAATTCTCCTTATTTTTAGAGTCATAGATTCTCACAGGTGAAACAAACTTTAGAGATCCAGGTCAGACGACTGAAGCCAGAGGGCAAGTAACTTGTTCAAGGCCATACCCTCAGAGAAGGCAGAGCTGAGGCTTGGGCCAGTTCTACTCACACTCTGCTCAGTGTCCTTCCTGATGTCCCACCCCATCCCAGCTACATTCCCAAAGCCCAATACCCAGGGGGCATGGCAGCCCTGGAAGGCTAAATGCCTTCACCACCCCTGTAGACCAACTGCCAACAGAAATGGGCCTGGAAGGAACATTCACTGTAGCTGGGGGCATGGCCCAGCCTGCTAGTGACCCTTCCCAGTTAACATCTGGGTTTAGTTCTGATGAGGCAAAGCTTCTGAGGGGAGAATTTGCAGAGGAAGAATTTTCTTTCCCATTGTTTACAAGTACACTAGAAATAAGAAGGCTGTTAGTTTACATTAATTTAAAAATCAATAGAAAAAAATAGTTAAAAAAAAAAAAGGCTGCCCTTTCCTTCTGCTGTTGTCTAGTCTTTTTGTATTTTTTAGTACAAAGTATTTTTGATGGTCAGACAGAGGAAGACTATGTGGGAAAAGAAAGTTAAAGTAAGATGTACACAACTTCTCAAGGCTGGGAATCCAGGAGGGAGACAGAGAGAAGAATGTTATAATATAAAAAACAAAATCATGAGGTAAAAACAAAATACTTTGCATCATAGTAAAAAAGTAAGGTGGGAAGCCTTCAGGTGGGTTGAGTTCATGGTGTGTCATAGGAACAGAAGCTAGAAGTAACATAATTGTGATGTGGGCAGAATGAATTCAGAGAATAAAACAACGTATTTTACTCGGGCTCCATCTTACTGCAGAGGAGGAAAAGTGTCAAGGAGACAATAAGCTAGCAGTAGCAATGTGGCAGGAATAGCTCTGGGGATGAGAACATATTTCAAGTTTGTGCACAGTGTGGAGACCCAGAATACAATTTACCAAGGAATCCCTTGGTTTGGAGAGAATTCCTGTCTCTGGGCAGGTATACAAATCTTCCTGGGGGATTCTTAAAGAGTCACTCTTTAAGAGCCAAATGCCTATTAGCAGAAAAGGCTTCTTGGAAGGAAAACTACCTTCCCCACTTCTACTTAAGGGAAGCTCGTATTCTAGAAGTAGGGAGAGGTGACCTTTCTTTAATCCTCTACCAACATTATTATCCCTGGCTAAGCAGGAAGCTAATTCTAAAGAAGGGTTGAATGAGGACTCAACTCATCTAGTGATACTTAACTTGAAGTTATAAAATCCAAAGCATGAGGAGGTATGCTCAAAACCAATACAATTACCCATAAGACAGCATGGCTATCTCTCACAAACTGCCCACTCTATTCTCAGTTGTAACCTTAAACCTACATAGCTAGCTGCCAAAATGTGGCAATGAGAAAGCATGAGTTCAAATTTCCCTGTAAGGTGGTTGGCAGAAAGTGATCTGTGATTGAACAGGGGGTGTAGCAAACCCAGGATTTTCCCTGTTTGAAAGCAGTCAATGAAAACAATTGTGTGTGTGTTTTGTTTTACCTCTGCCTTCGTGGAAATTCAACTTCGCTATCTACTTCCCCTTCTTCCTCTTCTGAGGAGTCATCTCCACTCTGAGGAAAACAAGAAGAGTGCTATTTTAGTCTCTCTGTGTGTCACACACACACACACACACACACACACACACTCCATGTAAAAGATTTAATCATCATCAAAAAGCATTTGTAGTAGTTTGCTGAGTGTTTTCAAACATATATAACCTCATTCCTTCATTTAGCAACTTTTCCTGGATGCCCATGATGACAAGCCCTGTGGTAAATCTGGAAGACACATAGAACTGAATAAAACTTTATTTTTGCCCTCAGGAAGGTGACAGCTCAATCAAAACGTCCAGAGGTGAGTGATGGAGAGGGAAAATGGGAGAAGAGGTTTTGGCGTGTGGGGCTTATAATTACCACCTAGAGTTTACAGGCTCTCTGTCTTAGAGACTCCACCAAGAAGTGAACTTTCAGTTCTACAAAGCCCAACAACTACTTTTTTCCCCTTTTATACACTAATCACTTTTTTCATGAACATCATAGTCACTATGCTATGTCATCACCACTACTACTAAGGCATAAACTGTTTGAAGGTCAGACTATGTCTTATTTGAATTGTCTCTCACTCCATTATTAATATAGTGCTGCATACAAAATAGGTGCTTAATAAACTTTTATTCAGTCAGAATGTTGGCAGGAGCTCCTGTTGGAGAGACTGCCAGGACTACGCGGTGGATCTGGAAGACTGGGCAAGCGTCCCACCTGAGAAGACGGTCTTCCTTTACAGAGAACAGCCACACCTAAGGTCAACCACTCTTAATCATAGCATCATGATACTCTGTATTACCACAACCCCTTGTGAGGTGGGAAACTGGTTTCAAGCAATCGTGCCGAAGATTAAGAATAATTTATCTTTTCAAAAGTCAATTCCAAAATATTATCACTCTCACCCATTTGTATTCCAATATGCTTTCTTGAGTTGGAAAGACAGGGATGGAGTTATTCTGACTTTACCCTAGGAATAACTGTGGGAGTGTATTTCAAGGAAAAGAAGGGGAACTGCTCTGTGGGAGTGCATTTCTGATGTGGCCAAATGTACAAGCCGTGTGCGCCGTGGCCTGCAGACCCATAGAGGGCATCTCAACCTTGACAGTGAGTTTGTAAATGCATGTTCTTTGGTGAGAATTGGGGGATAGGGGTGACTGCTAAAGGTTGTGGGGTTTTTTTTTTGGGGGGGGGGTGAAAAAGTGTTCTAAAATATTGTGGTGATGGTTGCACAACTTTGTGAATATACTAAAAACCACTGAATTGGCCACTTCACATGGGTGAATTGTATGGTATGTGAATTATATATCAATAAAGCTGTTACAAAATATTACCTGTTATTAGTCATAGGGGTAGGGAAAGCAGAGAATGGTTTAGCCCAAATCCGCTGCACCATCCAAAAGACAATTTAATCTCTAGAAGTGCTTAGTCAGTAGCAGTGCTATGTATGGAGGAAGAAATACAGTTTTGACACAATAGCCCTTGTTTCAACTTATTTTCTACTAAATGTTTACTTGACTAAAATCTATTCATTTGCAATTTAGTCCCTTTCATTTCTTCAACTAAACTCCTGATAGATGATGATGATGATATGAAACCAATACATAGAATTAAATGGGTATTTATTGTGTGCTAAACACTTTTCATATATAATCTTATTTTTAACTCATCAGCAAGATAAGCTAACATTTTTGGTGCGCTTGCTATGTGCCAGGCCCTATTCTAAAAGTGATTTATATGTATTAACTCATTTAATCCTCAAAACAACCTATGGCAGAGGCCATTATTATCCCATTTTATAGACAAGGAAACTGAGGTTCATAGAAGTTAAGTGGAAGAGCCTTGCTTTGAACTCAGGTCTGTCTGACACGTAAGCTCGTGCACTTAACCACTAGAGCACGCTGCTCACCAGCTAATGAACCCCAGTCAGCCAGTGGAAGAGGAGGAAACAGTTTCAATGATTGAGAACTAGCTGGGTCATGATGGCTATTGATTAAAGTAATGTTCTCCAAAGTATATTCTGAAAATAACTAGTTCATTGGGGGATTAATAAAAAGGTGCTATGGTCAAGTAATCAAGGGAAATGCTGGATTAAACAAATTTACTGCATGATATATCAAAGCCTAGAATTTGCTAAAGTGCACTAGGAATCACCAAGATGGGACAGAGAATATTGTTTCCCAAACTTGTTTCACAGTGGGACCCTTCCTTCTTGCAACATCCCTCAGGACTAGGGTTTTTGGATACTACTTTCTGGACTATTTTCATTGAATCTCCCCAATATATAATTATTTATTTATTTATAAATTGTATACACTTTAATCAGTGCCCCTGGTTCAGTATTTACCAAGAGGTATTCCCTAGTTCTTCACTTAAGCAGTGTGGAAAGAAAGTAACCAAACTTCTATTTATGCTTTTGTTATCTCATCCTTTTACAAAATGTGTATACATTTTACAATGCACCTAATAGCATAGGCTCTGACATTCTTGGAAGGCAGTGACACAGACTACTGTTGTCATTACACTTTACCTTCTGAAGGGGCCTTGTTTTTCGAGGTAGCACTGGGGGGGTTATGTGCTGGGGGGTGCCGAGGGATGACGCAGACCTAAAGCCGTTGAATTTGTTTTCTTCCATTTTCTCAGAACCCTGGGCATTTTCTGAGAGGGGATCGTGTGCTGGTGACTTGGAAAGGTCGGGGCTCCTCCCCGCTGGCTCAGCAGAGGGTGTGTCTATGGACCCATGTTGTTCTGGCCTGCACTGGAGGCAGGGGTCATAAGGGTCAGCCTGACAACAGCCCCAAAGGCCAGCCTGGCCCTTGCCAGACTCAGAACTTCTCCAGCAATCTGCTGCCATGGCTGTGGAAATGAGGTCAGGGCTAGAACCAGGCATCTGTCTTTGAGCATGGTTGCTGAGAGGGCTCCTCAGGGCTGCTGCTGGGCCAAAATACCTCAGGTTGTTGGCACAGGTTGCAATGTCCTGTCCATGCATATTGAGTCTGGGGTGGTGGCTCTGAGACACGGCGGGAGGGGGTTGCTGGTATTGCTGCTGCAGAGGATTCTGGGGATGGGGAGGAGGATACTGGGATTGAGCTTGCTGTGGATACGTGGGATGGGGCATGTTTTCCTGGGCTGGCTGGTTTTTCAAGATTGCTGCAAAGTCACTGTGGCTGCCTCTGCTGTTTCCCCGGCGGTGGCGTGGTTTGCTTCGATAGCGGCTCTTGCTGCTTGAGGTGGACATTTTGGGACTTCCAGACAAAGGGGATGCATTGGGAGCCACCTCCATGTTGGGGATCCCTTCAGATCTCAACAGATCTGGCCTGGAGAAAAGAACAATTTTGGTTTTAAACATCGGAAAACATATTCAATTTTGGGCAAATGTATCCCAAGCCTTAAAATATACATACCCTTTGAATCAGCTGTCATATTATAGGGATTTATCCAATGGAGATAATGGATTTGCACAAATATGAATGTTAAAAGATGTTATGCTACAGTATTGTTTAAGATAGCATTAAGTTGGAAACAAGCTCCATGTTCACTATATAAGAGTCCCTTTATTCCTTTGGATTTATTTTGTGCCTTGCTAGCCTAGGCACTAAATCCCCTTTCCTTTCAATCCTGTCCTACAGGTTTCTTAATCTCTTCCTCATAATCCCAGCTACTAACTTGGTACCAATATGCCAAGGTATGGGCAAGGATGTTTGCCCATGATCAGAAATACGTCTGATGATGAATCTGGGCATTTCCTACAAGGGATCACAAAGGAAAGAAGCCTGGTACCAGAGAAGGAAATATTAGGTTAATTAGGCTAAATTCAGGGAGTCTGGCCCAAACATGGTCTCCTGGAGGTCTGGGACTATGTCATATCCATCTAGGTATGTGAAGGACCCTAGCAAGGAGTCTTACTCTTTGTGGGTACTCAATAAATATGGAAGGAAAATGGTGGTGGTGGCTGGGGGGGGGGGCGGGGAGCAGAAAGAGGGGAAAAAGAGAGCCCAGAAAGTTGAGCAGAGCCAGTAAGGGAAGGACTAGTGAGGAGTGACACTGGCATTGTACTCTGATCCTAGTGGAGGGTGTTTTCACAGCCCTGGTGTCAGGTGCCCACTGAGCCAGTCAGGCCAATCACATGCAGGAGGAAGTTAAGAGGCCTGAAAGTAAGCCATGCCCACACAGACTCCAGGGCAAAGAGGTAAACAATAAATGGCTTCTGAACTGGTGAAATGATTCAGATCAGAGACACTAGGAGTACCACAAAATTTGTGTCAATTCCTCACAGGGAGTGCCCTTGTCCTTGTTCAGAACCAAGAAGACTCAAATAAACAGTAGACTTCAGAGCTACAAGGCCCAAACTTTTTTTTTTTTTTTAACAGCAGAATCCTCTTCTCGAATTATGAGAAACCCAGTATAGAAAACAGAAACAGAACTGCTTGAAGAGGGTGGTAAAGCAGAAGCCCTTTCCTGTAGGCTCCCCCGCTTCATCCTCTCTACTCCTGCGGTAGCCCGAGACATCTCTGTCGAAGCCATAGGCTGTCCCAGACCTTGCTTGGAAACAGAGACAGTCCAGCCTCCAACGAATGTGATGAGGAACCCAAAGCCAAGTAGAAGTGACTCATGGTCTTAC
>PVKH010020977.1:0-14458 GCA_004027955.1 Chaetophractus vellerosus | reverse complement strand
CTGCTTTATTTTTAATCTTTGCACTTATGAGTGCCTGATACTATTTATTTATCTATGGTATATCTCCCCATCTCAGATGCAACTTCCTTGAGAACAGGAATTTTATCTTGTTTTCCCAACTATACTCTGAGCACCCAGCACATAGTAAGAACACAGTAAAACTTTTTTGAAAATTGAATCAGGGAAATCTAGATTATATATTGAAACTGGAAATGAATATAGAGCCATGCAGAAAAAGCAGAAATGTGAGAGAAACCCTACAACAAAAGCTTGTTTGGGGGTAAGTGTAAGATTTAACTTTTCATTCTGTGGCGAAGGCAACCATTCTTCAGCTTTTAGAGGGAATAATTTGCCTACCAAGGACAGGCCTATGTTTTCCTTTCTTTTAGGAGCGGAACAATTTACATTTTCGCTACTAGTTCCATCTTGCCTTGGGCTGGTGAAAGTGACAGCATGAATGTTCCATTTTGATTTAGAGAAAAACTATAGAGCCAATTCAATCCAGCACTGATAGAAATATATCCACTCAAGAGAAAACTCAAGCCAACTATAACTCTACTTAGACCATGATGTCCCATGTGTCCTTGAAGCAACTGATATGAAATTTGTGGAATAAAAATTATTCTATTCTGTGGTCTGCCAGATTTCCGGGAGATTTGATATTCCCTCCCGTGTCTACAGATCCCGCAGAAGAACTCTCCAGTTTAGAAATCATGTTCTAAAAATTGTGCCTCAGTTATTTTGTCAAAAGAAAGAGCATTCTAAATCCAATCTGAATCCTTTATTTAATAGTATGGTAAAAATCAACTTTTTCTTTCTTTTTGATTTTTGCTTTCAACTGCATAATCCTTTGACAGTGTGATTCAGTAGTTTTTTGACACATCTGGAAATGGATGCTTTCTCATCCCTTTGAAAAACAGCTCTCCTAATCTGTTTTACTTTAGAGATAACAAGATCCCTCTGCAAAGCAGTTACTTTATTAAAAAAACACCCAACAAGCATAAAGGGCACATCTAAACCTATAGAGCCTCATGGTTATCAACTCTCAGGTTTTTCATAAATATCCAATAGGTCCTGTCAAGTTCAAAAACAGTCTCAGATGGAAATCCAGTGTTGGGTTAAGAACAGCACAAATATTCAGCCTTCATGTCCAGGAACAGCCTTTTATGTGTATTTGATGCTAAAAGGGTTGTGTTAGAAATATATGAATGTTTTCTGTTTTGTTTAAAGAGATTTAAAGTGCCTGCTTTTGCAGCAAGTGTGATTCGGTGTTAGAGAAAACATGCACAGGCGAAAATAATAATAATTAAAAAAACTTCCCACGTACACCACACCGTGGCCACAGTGACACACCGAGGCTCAGCTGCCTTCACCCATTTATATGTAATGGTTTCCTGAGGTAGGCTTATGTACACCAAATAGAATCCCTTTTAGGTCATAGGTTCAGCTCTCAAGATTGCTTGGCCTTTAGGGTACCACGAGAATATCCACTATAGCATTTTCAGCCCTGATGATTTAGGGAGTTGCTATTGTCATCTAATTTCCTCCAGGATCCAGTCACCAATTTACGGGATCTGACCAGCAGATGGCAAGAGTTGCCTGAGAAAAAGAAATACCAGCTGCTTTAAAGAAAAAGAAACAAAACAAAACAAAACAAAAAAACCCTCAGTCTTTACATTTCTTTCAGCTATTCTGGCTCCACAGTACCCCAGAGTGACTTCTTTGTGAGACATCTGTATTATTATAGGATACATTAATGCCATTATGTCTCAAGGTAACTTACTTGGCTTAATTTTATAAGGTAGGCTGCCAGGTAAGCATACATAGAACAGAGAAGCAGGAAATCTACCCTATTGGGAGACAGAAGACCCAAAGACAACACAACCAGTGTAAGAGGAGACTATGAACATGGCTAAACCATTAGATACATCACTAGGAATTTCTGGGACTGAGGAAGCCACAAGGCACAGTGGAGGAAGCACTGGTTGAGATTTAGATAGCCCTCAGTCCAAATCCTGGCTTCTCAGGTACATGTCATTGAACAAGTTACTTAACTTCTCTGAATCCTGCTTCCTTCCCTATAGAACTGGAATGATAGTATTTTCCTCATAAGCTTGATGTTTTTATAAATTATTAGTTAATACAGGTAAACTATCTTAGCAGAGTGCTTGGAATGTAGCAAGGCAATATTAGATAAATGTTATCTCTTACCCTCTTCTTTACCCTTCACCCTCACTTATCTGCTCTGCCAAGGGGCAAGCCACTTTTCTATAACCCCACTCCATTGCAATTCTTCCTCTTCTACCCTCATCTGGATAAAATGCAAATGGTAAGATGGCCATTCAGTTACTACTAATGTAACACCTAATCTCTTGTGGTACTTAGCACTTATTTTTTAAGCACTTAAAAAACATGAACTATAACACATACAGAAAAGTGCATGAAACAAATGTGTCAGCATACCAGACATCCCTGTGTATGTCCTTTAACAATGACAGTTATTAATTCTAATCATTTTTTGTGGATTGTCTTGGGTTTTCTACATAACCAATACTGACAAATAATAACAGCTTTTTTTCTTCCTTTTCACACCTTGTACTTTTCATCTCCTTTTCTTGACTTACTGAGTTGGCTAGCACCTTCAATGCAATATCGAATACAATTGCTGATAGTAGACACCCTCCTGATCTCAGGGAAATCTTTCAACTTTTTACCTTAAAAATTTCGCTACAGTATTTTAAAAAGTGGTCTTTGTAAGACGGAGGAATTTTCCTTTTATTCATACTTTAAGAATTTTTTTCACTAATTGTTATAGAATTTTATCAAGTGCTTTTTCTGCATCGGTTGAGATGATATTATTTTCTCGTTAATGTGTTAATTGATAAATTACACTAATTTCCCAATGGATGCCATTTTTTTTGGTATTCCTGCTATAAATATTTGTTCATGATGTATTATTTGCCTTTAGTTTATTACTCATCAGTTTATTTATGTTTTCTTTAGGAGTTTGATCTATAATTTTCTTTTGTTCCACTATCCTTTCCAATTTTATTATCAAGTTTATGCTAGCTTCGGAAATTAGTAGAGTACACTCTTTTTCTATTCTCTGGAATACTTTTTTAAAAAGATTATTTATTGTTTGAATAGCTGGTAGCACTTGTCAACGATGATTTGGTCTTGGAGTGTCCTATGTGGAAAGATTTTTGGTTACTGATTTTATGTAAAGAGTATAATACTGTTCAAGTTTCTTATTTCTTCTTGAGTCTTTTTTGAGAAGCCACATTTTTTCCAGTAATTTGCTCCTTTAATTCTCAAATTTGGTGGCATAAAATTGTTTATATACCCTTATTATCTTTTTACTTTCTGTAGTATCTACAGTAAGTCCCCTGTTCTACTCCTGATATAGTTATATGTGCCTTCTCTCTTTTTGTTATCAAAGTTGTATAAAAGGCTTATCAATTTTATGAGTCCTTTTCAAAGAACCAAACTTTTTTTTTAATTTGTTGTTCCTCTCTATTGCATCTATCTTTTCTATTTCATTGATTCCTAACCTTATTTTTGTTTCTTTCCTTCTACATCATTTGGATTCATTTTGTTGATCTTTATCTAAGTGTTTTAGATTGATGTTTAGATCATTAATTTTCAGCCATCTCTTTTTTTAAAAAATGCATTCATTTAAAGGAATAAATTTCTCTGAATATCGCTTGCTTCAACTATATTCTCTAAGTTTTGATGTTCAGTAGTTTCATAGTCATTCAGTTCAAAATATTTGCTAATTTCTGTTGTGATTTTTTTCTTTGATCCAGGTGTTACATAGAAGCCTATTTGTTGGTTTTGAAACATTTGGGGGATTTTCTCATTATATTTTGTAACTGCTGCCTGACATAATTTCACTGTGGCATGAGAACATAGTGTATATAGTCTTGAATCTGTGACAAATTTTGGGGGAGTTTCTTTATGTCCCAGCATATGGTTAATATTTTAAAAAATAGGTATAGTTATTATCTCCAAGAAGCTATGATATTATAGAGGTCTTAAAATAGGCATAAGAAAAATTACAATAAGTCACAGAAAATGGTAGCTAACTCCCATCAGGGAAGTGTCGATCAACTAAGGCCACGGGAATGCCAGGGAGGCATTTCCAGATGGACACATCAGGTAAGGCTTCATGGAGGTGCCACTGAAACCTGGTCATAAATGACGAGTGAACCCTGGATGGAGGGTGTTGTTGAATAAGGACATGGAGGTTGAAAAGAGCAGGCTGTGTAAAGGAAATAAGGCCTGATTCTGTTTGGCTGGAGCCCAGGATGGGTGAGCAAAAGGGAAAGGTTGGAAAGGAGTTTTGGAAAAGTAGATTGATATAAGTAGAGAAGCTTTAAAGCTGGCCGAAGGGTTGGGTTCTGTTTTGAGAGCCATTGAAGGTTATGAGCTAAGAAATATCTGACCTGCTATTTTAGATAGATTAATCTGGCATCTGTGTGTAAGGTAGCTCAATATAAATTTAAGCTAATATTCTATACTTCTAACAACAATATTTATGATGCTGTCCTGTACAATGAGAGTAACGACCTGTGCTAGAAGAGAGAGGGGAAGGGAATCAATGTTCACTGAGCACTGATTGTGTACCAAGCTCTGTACTGGGCATTTCATTATGTTATTGCAGGTAATGATTTATAATTTTTGCATGTAATTATAGTAACCATGTGCTATACTATGCTAATTGCACTCAATTTACTAAGGGAAGAGAATGGACTAAGAGCTATTAGAATGTTTTGAAAAACAAGGGTTGATATAAGGAGGACTTGCTGAATAATAACATCCCGTTAATAGTGAAGTTTAATTAACCAAATACCTTTGACATTAAACAGTTTTTCAATTGAAAAAAGGAGGAATTTGATTTTAAAGTTAAATGTTGCACCTCGAATCATTTTTGTGGTTTATGCATTCTAAAATCACCTTTACACAGATGGCATTTTTATTAGAAATAATCATTCATTCACTCAACAAAGATTTATTGAGTATCTACTAGTGCCAGGCATGAGCAACTCAATAATGGTGAGGATGATGATGAAATAATAATAATAATAATAATAATAATAATAATAATAATAATATAGCCTCATCAGTCTTTGCCACTTATAAAGAACTATACATACAATTGTCTTATTTGATCTTCATAGTGACATAGCAATACAGGGTAGTAATTTTTATCTCTACATTATATATTTAAAGAAACAAGAATTCAGGAAGTTAAGGAGTTTGATAGGTCTTAGAAAAAGTAAATGATGGCACCTGGATTGGAACCTGGGCTTCTTGGCTTTTAATGCAGTGTTCTTCCTATTTCACATACTTTATAATAAGATGTGTAAATGAATTGCATGTAGCGTTCATGATTTAAGTAAAAGATATATGTCATTTATAAATGACTTTAATCCAGGCATGTCTACACATCAGAGGCTTTCTGACCTATTTTTTAGAGTTCTTCCCCATCTCATCCTTTACTCCATTACACATATACACACAGGTATGGGCTTACTTACTCAGAGTCTCCGTTTGGGGCTGCGTCTTCAAGCCAGTCTCCTGCTCTGACAGCTCTTGATTGTTGGACTCTAAGGACTTTGTACTATTCAAGTCAGAAAGCTTCGTATTTGTAGCATCGGGCTGATCAGGATCTGAAGGTTCTTTTTTGGTGTCATCATCCTGCAAGGACCTTGACAAATTCTGATCCATAAATATTATTCTGTCTTTGACTTCAATATCTAGCCAGTGTAAAGAGGATCCATGAGATACAATACTAGGAAAGTTACAATTAAAAAATGATGAAATGTGGGTGGTGTGGGGGGCGGGGCATATGGGAATCCCCTATATATTCTCTGCAACATTTATGTAACCTACGTATCTTTTAAAAAATGAAAAAATGAAGAAAGAAAAAGGAACCCTCCATACAGTGTACCTGTTTGGTTTTTGGCCTCCTGGATGTTCATTTTCCTGATGTATTGTTGCCTTATCTGTTTAGCAAATCTGGCAGGGTTGTCCCATGGTATGTTGAACATCTCGGAATCTGTCCCACACATCACCCCAGAAGGCTTCAGTTTTCCTTCTTCATCAACCTCAGAGAGCTTCAGGCTCTCAAAAGTAAATACCTTGAAAGCTCGTTCTACTTCGTTCCAGCTCAAGACCTCTGTAAGAAAGCGGGAGCTGTGCTGCTAGGAATGCTTTTATTACCACATGGTACAAGGCTTACAAAGGGGCAACGGGGGGCCATCAGGCCAGAATGACGAGGGAGTCCGCCGTGGCTGTGGTTTCTTTGGAGTGGACACCTTGATGGGTATACACCTGATTTTAAACACAGGTGCCCCAATTCTGCAACAAATATCAAAGGTATCTAATAGCCAAAAAAGCTACACCACGAAGATATGTTTTATCCAGATAATGCTCCCAAACTACTTCATAGCCTAATCAACATTAGGTGTCCAGATTAATTCACATGAACTTCCTAGGGTACCACATTGGCTGGGTATGTTTAAAACTTATTTTTGGGCAAATTACCCTTTGCTGCTGTTGTAATTTAAAACAGAGAAATTATTTACTTTTGTCTACCAAAGGCTGTTATCTTCACTAGCTTTTCTTTTATTAGGGCTCAAGAAAGGCCTCCGTACCAAACTACATGAATTGGTATGGCACTTTGCATAATTTCACTTCAGTTTATCAGCTTTCAGTGAGATCTATTCATTTGTGCATTTTATTCTTTTACAGCATTCAACCATTCATCACTCACTCACTCAATGATTTTTGTTTTCTATGTACCAGGTGCCTGGGATTCAAGGAAAACAAGATTTGGTTCTGCGCTCCAGGCATCAAGATAGAGGGGTGGGAGGTAGGGATTCAAAAATAAACATGGACTTCAATGAGGGAAAATGAAATGATGGTGGCAGATCAATGATTCAGCAGTTACCTTTATTTTTCTCCAACAGAGATGAGGGGAGTGGAAGAGGATCCTTTTGGAAAAAACAAAAACATATGGGGAATTCAGATGAGAGGCAGGGAAGAGGCAAAAGAGTTACAGAATAAAGGAGTGTTTGCTCTGTTATTCATTTTACACCTACAATGTGTCAGTGACTATAATAAAACCTGGGAATGCAGAAGTGAACACAGCAATGAACAAATCCCTGCTCTTATGGAATATCTATTCCAGTACATAGAAACAGACAGTAAACAGATAATTGTATAATATATCAGAGCTGATATGAATAAAGCTGCATGAGAGGATAAAAAGTGATAATTGTTCAGGAGGGGTTTCTATTTTTTTTATAAGGTTGTTTCAAGAAAAGCCCTCTGAACAATTATGCAAAACATGAAAGAAGTGAGGAAGCAAGCCATATGGATATCTGGAGAAAAGTGATCAAGGCAGGGAAAATAGCAAGTGCAAAGGTCCTGAGGCAGGAGTGTGCTTGACATATTCAAGGAATTGCAGTGAAGCTTATGATGCTGAAGTGGAGTGGAACAAGGATAGATTGGCAGGTAGTAAGCTCTAAAACTGGGTAGCAGACAGCTTGGATTTTACTCTGAGTGAAATGGGGGGCCGCTAGAGGGCTTGAGCTGAGAAGGCACATGATCTGACTAACATTTTGGAAAGTCCATTCTAGTTTCTGTGTAAAGAAAAGAGTTATAGAATAAGACCATTCTGGTTGTTGTGTAGTAAAAAGAGGTGGAACCCCATAGACCAGTTGGAAAGCTACTGAAATAGTCCAGGTGAGAGCTGATGAACTGGGCTGGGATGGCAGTGAGGGACAGTGCAGTGAGGTTGTTTGTGGGGTGGGAATAAAAAAGAGGAATGAAAGATGCCTAAAGATTTGGTAGAAAACGAATCAGGGAAGGTTGTGAAGGAGATACTTGTGGGGATGGAGGAGGATCCAGAGTTTGCTTGTGGGCTTATCGACTTTGAGGTGCCGAAGGAGAAAAGGGGAAGGAGGGGCAGGAGGATAAAGTGGTTGGGAAGGGGCATGTAAGCCGGATATATGTGACGTTTCAACGGCAGCAACAGAAACAAGAACCCTGTGCCGTGAGCAGAATTGGGGTGGGGAGAGAACGGAATCATAGGATAAGGGAGAAAGAGAAATGTGGCAGAATAAAAGGAGAGGACAGATGTTCTGAAGAGCATCAGGGAGGGGGCAGCTATGGGAACAACGGATAAGACCTATCAGTGCCCACAAAGCTGTACGAAGTTCCACGAGGTACGACAGTGTCCAGGAGGTTCTGGCTTTTGCTATTACGAAGCCTACTTACAAAATGGAGAAGAAATCAAGATAAAAATGTATGTTAATTTAGCTAGGGTTAGAAATGAAATGAGCAGACTCTGCCCATGTTTTTCCCCTTTCTAGGTCAAGCTTAACATTGCTTCGTCTGAGTAGAAATGCAACAGCACATTGCCTCAAATAGGATTCAGGATTTGCTTTGGGAAATGATTGCTTACATCGTACAATCCCAGTGAATGCTCCAAGAAGAAGCTGATTCCAGGTGTTCTTAAAGAACATAAATTGGCCTTTCCTAGTGTGAGAAGAGGTTAACTTGAATCAACTCACTATCAGTACCACACAGATGGGGCTGCTCTCTAATCATTTTTGTATTCCCAGTTTCTGGGGTCCACTATGGCATGCAGAAAGGGCCCCGTACAGGCAGATGGTACCCTCGGATACCTACTGTGATTTCCTTCCTCTCTCCTGCTCACTGACGTAAGGGAAGGGCCTTCAACTGGACATCGAGAGACCAGAATTTTAGTCTTGGCTTTGCCAATATTGTTATAATATTAAGGCAAATAATTTTACCTCCCAACATCTCAGCCTTATTGAGTATGGACTGGATTAACTCCGAGGTTCCTTTCAGTTAGAAAATTTTATGGTTCCATGTTGCATACTTCATAAAAATTAATTTCTGAATATATATATATATATATATATATATATATATATATATTGTTCTCAGAATTTGATCTGAGGATGGTATCCGATCTGAGCTTACAGATGGTACAGGTTATAGGATATCCACATCTGCCTCCCAGGTCAAACTCTAACCTCCCTCCCATCCTTGGGTGTGGAGGGAGGGCTTGTGTTAGTTTTAACCTGGTAAACCTTCCTGCCAAATTCAGATGACCTGGATCTTTTCTCTTCTGTGATTACAAAAAGAAAGGGTTATGAAGGACAGAAAGGGGGAAAAAAAAAAAAAAAAAAAAAAAAAACCGAGGGAAAAAAATCCCTGAATGCAATATCTCCTTCATAAAGAAGGAGAGACCTAGTTAGGAGCTGTGGTTGTTCCGAATAAAGCACCTTGTAAAGAAACAGGAGAGATCTTTCTTGTCTCCCTCACTTAGGAAGGTTCCAGAAGATAGTGGAGGCATAGAAACATGGGGAGAGTGGGCAAGAAATTTGGCTAAATCAAACTGACAAAAGAGAGATTTGCTGTCAGAAAGAGCTTGTCCTCCTGTTTTCCCACTCTCTTACCCTAATTGCCATTTAACTTCTCAATGAGTGAAAAAGCAGCTAGTTCACAGTCAGCACACCAGGCTTCCAACATGGGGCCAGCTAAGAGCCAGATGACTGGACGAACAGATAAATGGTGATCTGGACTTTAACTGTCTATCACAGGGGCGCTTATACATGGTTTCTTGTTTGAGTCAAGATCTGGTTGAATTCATGTTTCTCTCTCTTTGTTCATCAAGAAAAGGGCTCTGTTAAAATCTTATATCACCGGTGAATTTCCTAATCTACTACACAGGACTATTCATTAATTATCTTTTGCACTAAAATGTGGTACTGTGATCTTTTCTCTTAATGTGTGATTGTGTGAAAAATTTATTTGATTTAATGTTATATAAGCTCTACCAATTCAGACTGGATGAAAGGGAAGAAACTTTGAGCTCCCTTTGAGTACCAAAGTCATCCAGGAACTCTTATTGACCGTGGGTGGCTGCTTTGTGATACAAGACACTTATATCACAAAGGCTTACTAGAAGAATATAAAATGAGACTTCAAAGAACAGTTATCTCTGAATTGGGGCAAAGTTGCATTGTCAGGCTTGTTTTCACACTTTTCAGTTATTGTAATATTTGGGTGATTTGCAATGATGATAAAGGCAGTAGTGAGGCAGTGGTGGGAAGGAGGGCATTGTCTCGGGAAAAGATTGCAATGTTCTGGAATGGGGAGGTTCTAAAATTTATTTTTAAATTTTTAAAATATATGGACCTTTATTCCTCTTCACCAGAACAGGGATTACCATGTCGTCTCCAATAATGCTGTACAGGGCCGTGATTGGGGAGCAAAAGAGTGGCTTTTCTGGTTGTGGTAACACACTGAAAAGAAAACCCAGCAGGTCAAATTGAAGAATGCAATGCATGATGGCTATCGTAGCTTTGCTAATGGCATTATTCAAGAGAAGACAGTTGCAGTCGGTCAAATCACTCACTTCAGCCTTTCAGTCATGAAAATACTTTTAGCAAATAAGGCTGGGCTCTTGTGAGGCACATATCACCATTAAGGAAAGCGTTTACGCTCAGACAAAGGCATGTACTCACCGCTTGTGCAGAAGTGCATGAGCTCATGGATCGTGGCTAGCCGTTTTGTGCTGTTCCACGGCGGGGGCAGAGGGAACTGAAGGAACTCCCACAGGGGCAGCTTGGATTGCATCTCCTGCTCAATTTGAACTGGGTCAAAATCCTTTTGGTCCTGATGAAAAAGAACACCACCACGACAGAAGGCATTCAAGTAAGCTGTGGGGGACCTTATGCATATGGAGAAGGCAAAACATGATACCCTCACTCTCATTATCTGGGAATGGGGGAAATCAATGGTAATTGGGGAAGACAAACTGTTGGTATTTGCTGAAGGTCAAACAAGCTAGTTCCCACTTCGCTGGAGGCTCCTGGTGTACAAAAGCAAATGATTCTTCGTTCGGACTGACAAAGAGCTAAGACCTCGCATATATTCATATTTTCCTTCTGAGTTTCTTTTCTGGCTTCCCCTATTATTTAAAACAAATAACTATAAGGTTTTAATGAGGTCCCCCTATGCTAACCCATTTAATCGTTAATTGGACTCTATAATAAGGCAAATTTTCTTTCCTGGTGTAATTCCTCTCTTATCTTATTTTCTCTGATATTCCTCTGTGCAAGCCAGGATCTGTTTTGCACGCTGCTTTTAATTAGCATTGGTAAAATTGACCTAAGTAAGAGTGCTTTAACTGAACACACAACCACGCACCAGCTCTCCGTGGGGCACTCAAGTTCATTACCTGCAGTGAGTACCTCTTGTGGGCGTGGGCATCGTGGTAGTTCAGGAGGAGAGGGCCTTTGGGCCCTGCTTTGCTTTCCCTTTCTTCTTCAGATAAGAATACTTCATGGAGGTTCTATTTAAATGGAAATGATAGCAGTTGAAAGAGAGAATTCACACATTTTCAAAGCCCGGCTAGCTCAGGGCAACTGACCTTTTTCTCTCTCTCTGAGAGACAGAGAGAGGGCAGGATGGACACAATGTGAGCTGCAATTCTGTGGTCCAAACCGTCTGCTCTGGGGGGCGGCTCCACCAGACTGGGGGGCACAAGGTCTTCCTCAGTTGCCACAACCTGTTGAGATAAGCAGTTTGGGGGAATCGGTTTAATGGTCAGTTCTTAACTAACGCTCACTTATTTCCACTGCTCCTGGTGAGAACAAGGCCATTTGCTTCCACTAGTAAAGTAGGAGCGATTATGCAAAACTGGCAAAAAAAAGTATCAGTGATTATCAAAATAAAAGGAAAGATGTTTGCAATCCACGTATTAAAGTTGCTGTATTTCTAATACATATATTAAGATAGGTAGCACGAAATACCGATGGCAAACAAGAAACTTTACATTGCACATGTCAAAATAACAATATATTATAATTATTTCTTTTTAAAGATTTATTTATTTATTTATTTATTTTTATTACATACCCACCCCCCCCTTTCTGCTTGCTCTTGCTGTGTGTCCATTCTTCTGTGTTTTTCTATGTCTGCTTCTTGTCTTATCCACTGAGCTATCTAGCCGGGCCCATAATTATTTCTTGATGATTTACTCTTTCCTTTTAAGGCACTCAAAACAGTGTTTCCAATTCTTTGGATTCAAGAGATATTTATTGAGTGCCTGTCATATGACAGGCATCTTCACATACATTAGTTCATTTAAGCTTCACTGCAATCTCGCAGTGTAGATACTATTTTCCATTTTAAAGAAAAGGAAACTAGTGTGAGCGAAGCTAAGTGATTGGCCCAACCCCAAGGCTATTGTGTGGGAGAACCTGGCATTCAGGTCGAGTCCTCATGCTTTCTTCAAGAGTAGAAGAGTCATAAAGGGAGGAGATCAGTAGTGGGTAATAGTCTCCTTTGTGCGGGGAATGTCTAGGAAGATTAAATGCCTTGTTCAATTTTATGTGGCAAATGAGCAACTGAGGTTGGAAACGAAATCACAGTAGGCACCTAAGTCACGGTGTTTCTTTCCACCCTAACTCCCTGTGATGGTGAGGCTAAAGTGTCAACCGGGCCAAGTAATTGTGCCCAGGTGTTTGGTCAAGCAAGCACTGGGCTAATTGTAATACAAAGACATTTATGGACTTTAGTCATCAGTGAGTTTACTGCATAGATGGCTGATTACATCTACATCAGCCAGGAAGATTGCCGTCAGCAATGAGTGACTTATCCAATCAGTTGAATGTCTTAAAAGGGGACGTGATTTCAGCATTCAGAGAGATTTTCCCAGCTAGTCTTTGGACAGCCAACGTCTCCCGGAAACTCATCAAGGACCTTCATTGAGCTTTCATCGGAGCCCCTGGCTTGCAGCCTGCCTGCGGAACCTGGACTTGTGCATCCCCACCGTCAGGTGAGAGATTCTTATAAAATCTCATGCTATTGACAGATATCTCCTGTTGATTCTGTTTCCCTAGAGAACCCTGGCTAATACACTCCACAATCATCTTCTATGATTTTAACATTGCTCTGCAGGGTTTCTCAACCTTGGCACTACTGACTTTTTGGACGAGATAATTCTTTGATGTGGGGGGGCTGTCTTTGCCCTGGAGGATCTCTAGCATCATCCCTGGCCACTGCCCACTGGAGGCCAGCAGCAAGCCCCCTCCTGCCCCGAGTTATGACAAATAAACTTTTCTCCAGGCATTGCCAAATGTCCATAAGGGCCAGAAGAGCAGTTGCTGATAAGAAAAGGTGTGTGGTAGGGAGTGCTCTTTGTGTTGTAGGGGCCACTTTAGAGGGGGTGGTCAGAGAAGATCTATCTAAAGACTGGCACTTCTCCTTTGGGCTGAATCACAAGGAGTGCCCACCAGAGAGACATGTGGAAGCCAAGGTTTCTAGGCAGAGGAGCTGAAGCAGAAGGCGAAGGTGTAGTGAAGTAAAATATTTGCATAAAAGTCAGAAGGCCTATTTGGCTGAAGAGTATGGAATATATACAGGGAAGTGTGGGGGGTGAGGGAGTAGGGGTGGAGGGACAGTGAGTGAAATGACAGATATGGCCCAGAACCATATTTTTAGAGCCTTTATAGGCCAGTATAAGGAATTTGGATTTTACTCAGAATGTGATCATAAGCTGGATTGTAATGCCTTCAGATCATAATGACAAGCAGGGGAAAACAAACAAGGCCCAGACAGCTCCCAGAGAGAAAAGATAGGTTCCTTACAAAGGAAAAAGTATCAGATCTACATTAGGCTTCTCATCAGCAACATTAGGAGGGAGATGGCTATCCTATCAAAGTACTTTTCTACTCAGATTGCCTGGGCTCAAATCCATTTCTGCCATTTATGACTGGTACAAGTTATTTAGCCTTTCTGTGCCTCAGTTTCCTTATATGTAAAATAGGGAATAAAAATAGTTCCTACTTCATAGGGGTGTTATGAGGATTAAATGCATTAACATATTTAAAGCACTTAGGACAGTGCTGGGCACCTAGTAAGCACTATTTATGTGCTGCTGTCATTGATAAGAAATTTCTTTCAAATACATCTGGAATATTAATAAGCCTTGTGCACCAGATCACATAGGAAGCCCCAGTACAGTTGTAAAAATTGTTAACATACAGACCCTGTTTACTGACCACAATGAAATAAAATCAGAAATACACAACACATGGTGGGAAATTAAAATTATCCATAGGTTGAATAAGGAACTAAAATATTTAGAACTGTATACATCAAAAGTAGCAGGATGCAGCCAAAGCACTACTGAAAGGGAATTTTATAGCCTTAAGTACAATTCTTAGAAAGCAAAGAGGACTGAAAGTAAATGAAGTAAGTTTTCAATTAAGAAGCTGGAAAGTTATTTTGGTTATCTCAACCTAATTTTCTAATAGATTTCTCTAGAAGGGTCATAGAAACAATAGTCTTGTATGTTCATAATAGTTTGTGTAAGACCCTTATACTTGAAAGTCAGTTTAGCCACATA
>PVKH010020976.1:0-14457 GCA_004027955.1 Chaetophractus vellerosus | reverse complement strand
ACACTCTCCCCCAAGTTGAGGCACCTCCCCTCCACTCTGTGGCAAGAGCACTCCCACCACTTTAGTCTCCACCCCTAATTGATGAGCTTCAATATGTGCTCATCAATCATAACCAATGTAGCACACTAATGAAAGATATTGTTGATGTGGGAAAGTGTGTGGGTGGGTGGGGCAAATGGGAATCTCCTATATTTTTATACAATATTTATGTGTACACTTTTTTTAAAAGATTTATTTTTTAATTATTCCCCACCTCCCTTTCATTGTTTTTTGCACTCGCTGTCTGCTTTCTGTGCCCATTTGCTGTGTGCTTTCTGTGTCTGCTCGTCTTCTCTTTAGGGGGCACTGGGAACCGAACCTGGGACCTCTCATGTGGGAGAGAGGCGCTCAATCACTTGAGCCACCTCAGCTCCCTGCTTTGTTGTGTCTTTCATTATCTTTACTCTTTGTGTCTCCTTGGTGCATCATCTTGTTGTGTCAGCTCACTGCACCTGCCTGTTGCGCCAGCTCACTGTCTTGCTTGTCTTCTCCAGAAGGCACTGGGAATCAAACTCAGGACATCTCATGTGGTAGGCAGGAGTTCAATCGCTGGAGCCACATCCGCTTCACATACACTCATTTTCTTTTTGCCTTTCTCTCTTCTTGACTTTTATCATTTACAAAACATAAGGTGCCTAGAAAATATCTAGCACTAGATTTCCCCATTTATCTAAAGAGACAGCCCCCATGACTTGACCCATGCTTCATTCATGGAGCATGTGGTCATTTAACAAATGAAGAAATCAGAAATTGGAGAAAGTTCATAGCCAGTTAGTGGTGACATAATACCAGGTCTCTGTGACTTCAGAGTCCCTGCTTTTTCCGTAATACCTCAGTGTTCCAAATAAGCACTTCGCTTTATGGGACATCTAGTCTGAAACTGGGGTTCCAGTCTTGGCTTACTTGCTAGCTCACTGTGTTTCCTTGGCAGATCCTTCTCCGATCCTTCATTTGATCCATCTGTAAAATGAAGCTTCTGGACTAGAATAGCTCAGAGGCTCCAGGAAAAGTAAAGAATATAACCTGATGAGAAAATTGCACTGCTTTTTTATGAGGATGGAGAGTGAGGTGGGTCTGGGTATGAGGTTGACATGGTGTGTGATTTCGTTCCATACCTCGATACCCCAGGACAAGTTAGAGCTCACCAGGCAGGCTCTGGAGAAGGAGCAGCTGCCCAGCCCAGGTTTGAGCAGCAGAACAGAACGGGGGCCCAGAGGAGAACACAGTGGACAGCCAGGAGAGGTAAGCCTGTAGCCCTGGTGGGATCAGATGGCCCAGGAGGGAATGCCTACCCAGGGGCTGGTCCCATTTTTTGGGAATTGGGTCCCTGAAGTCCAAGCCTCAGATTGGTCCCCTTGTCCTCTGTTCCTTACCTGTCTGAGGGGCTGCTCAGGTAAGACTCACAGGTCTCCCACAGGTCTCAGGAATGGAGGCTGAGCCTAGTCCTGGGATGGAGGAGAAGCAGCCATGGAGACAAAGACTTGAACACCTACAGCAAGCAGTAGCACGGCTGGAGATGGACCGAAGCAGGCTGCAGCGCCACAATGTCCAGCTGCGGACCACTTTGGAGCAGGCATGCAACTTTCGCTGTCCCCAGCTCCCTCCTCTGGGGTCCAGTGGGCATGCATCCCCGCTTCTCCTGCGACCCATTTGTAGAGCAGGGGTTAGCAAACTGGCCCAGTGGCTAAATCCAGCCCACTGCCTATTTTTGAAAATCAAGTTTTATTGGAGCACAGCCAGGTCCATTCATTTGTGTATTGCCTGTGGCTGCTTTACCGCTACAATGGCAGAGTAGAATATTTGCAACAGAGACCATATGGCCCACAAAGCCTAAAATATTCACTACAGAAAGTTTGCTGACCCTACCCCTTCGGAACATCTGCTCCAGGAGCCCTCCTCTGCGCTCAGGGCTGTCCGGGCATATGCTCTCCTGAGCTTAGGGGTTTAGCTACCCATGGCTCCTGTCCCCTCACACTCATACATGCACTGGTCTTCTCTCTAGAGAAGGCAGCTCTGCTCCAGCCACAGAGCCAAGCCGAGCCCTAATTTGCACTCTGCATCTGGGCAGGTGGAGCGGGAGCGGAGGAAGCTGAAGCGAGATTCCATACGGGCATCCCGACCAGGGGTCCTGGAGACCCGTGAAGCCATGGCGTCACCACCCACACAGCAGGTTTGCATGTTTTCATCAACTACAACCTCAGGAGGGACCAACCCCAGCCAACCTGAAGCTCAGCCCTCTGCAGTCCATGTCTCAGGCCACCCTTGTTGGGGAGAGAGCCACTTCAGCCCATCTAGAGAGGCCCTCTGACTAGGTTTTGCCCCACCAAGCACAGCTCAGTCTGTCCCTGACCTGGTAATAAGGCCCAGCATCAGTGGGTGGAGTGGAGTCAAGGCTAGCAGCCCTGCATTCTGAGGCATTCAGAAAGCCTTCACTGACACCTAATCTTCCTGTCTCTAGACCAGCACCTCAAGCGCCCCCAGGAACAGGGTTCATTGGGTTTGTGGTCAGAGTCCCAGCATAGAGATATTGTGTGGTGTCTGCCAGCCCCTGATGTGCCTAGGACCTTGATAGCTGCTTTGCAGATCTCTTAGACCTCCTTGCTCCTTGCAATACTGAGCTTAGAAAACTAGGATCTGTGGTATATCCTGGTATCAGAGTCTCTTTTTTGAGTAAGAGGTCTGGGGAAGATCCCCCAAACTAGCACTCTTTTAGCTGAGATGTGCCATCAGTAGACACAGTCCTGCAGCCTATCAGAGAGGGACTGTTTCTAGTGACTGAGCATCTCCCAGATCTCCATCCTTCTTTTAAGTGAGAGCTTCCTGAGGGTAGGCACTTTGTCTAACTTCTCTTTGCATCTTAGCTCACAGCCTAGCACAAAGCAGATGCATGGTATACTTTTGTTAAATGAAGAAGTACTTCAGAGAAGCAAATGTCATCCAAGCCTTTTTGATATTCAGCATCAGGTTTCCATGGGCATTGTCTATTAGTCTTCCCCATAGATCCCTGGCTGAGGCCCCTAGCACTGTGCTGAGATAGCTGAAGGATGCCTACAGAAACCCCAGGTCAGGAAGGCCTATTCCAATTGGAATGGCATTGGTCTTTCACAGGATGGAAGTGGAAGACAGAAGGGCTCCTCAGATGCAAAACATATGGTTGAACTGCAGAAAGAGGTATGTTCTGGAAGGATCCAGTTTCTAAACTCCTTTTCCCTTCCTTGCATTCAGGCAACAAGGGATTAGTATCTGCTATGTCCTTGGTCCTTTGTGTGCCTCCACTGGGGAGAGGGGAAGTGGTCCCTGCCTTCAGAGAACTTCAGTCGATGTGGGGAGGCAAGAAGAGCTCTAGTCCCAACTCAGCCACACCTACTCTCATGCTTAGGGTAGGACTGGGGAAGAAAGCATGATCCAGGCTCCAGACCTGCAGATTCATACTTAGGAATGAAAAGGAAGAGGCTGAGAAACAGAGATTCTAGGAGGACAGACTAAAGCAAGCAGAACCTCCTCTGCCCACAAATAAATCCTTGCAGTTAGGACTGTTGTCAGCATATCAGGCAGAGTAGCTCATAGCCCAGGTCAAGGCCCAACACTCAGGGAAACTATATAAAGTACCTTCTTGCCTCGCAGGCCTCACCTAAAGACTCACCCTCTCTTTCAAGGCGTAGGAGTCACAGGCTCAGAAATCAATAGTCACTCCTGGAAGGGCCTGACTGTATAGCTAGACCTAAGCTATTACTTTTAACTGTTAGATTCATAAAAAGTAATTTCTGAGCTAAGTCCTGGACTGGGGTGACATCACCCATGAGAGGCACCTAGGGTGTGAAATTTAAGGAGGGACTCACCCTCGACCTGGAGGGCCTCCTTACATCTTACTCCTTTGGCACATTTCTTGCCTCACTCCAGTCCTGGACCTGTCCTGAGATTCCACGATCTTCATTCCTTGATAGTCTCAGTATACCCATTTGGTAAATGGAAGGGTTAATAGTAATTCTTAACCCTGGCTGAGCTTTGAGCTCTGAAAAAAATACTAATGCCCAGGCCTCACTTCAGGCTAATTAAGTCAGAATATGTTTTTGAAAGCTCCCAGAAGGGCACAGGGGGAACTTTCTGTGGTGATTAAAAGAGTCTGTATTTTGACTGGCATAGTGGTTACATGGGCATATATATTATCAAACTCACCAAAATATACACTTAAAATCTGGGCATTTCATTACACATAAATTATTCATTAATAAGTTTCATGAAAATAGCTTTTGTTTTCTTTTTAAAGCTTCCCATTTGAGTCCCATGTGCAGCCAGAGTTGAGAATCACTGGATTCTCTGTGATTCCTAAGGGTCCTTCCCCCAAATCCCCTAAAGTCTGATTCTGAGATTCATGTATGTGGTAGAATTGACTCAAATGCTGGTCTAACGAGAGCCACAGGAACACAGAAAAGGAAGAGTTGGCAGCTTTGAGGCCTCAGCTGCTCCCCTTTTTTTTTTTAAATTTAAATATTTTTTTCTAAAGATTTATTTTTATTTATTATACATTCCCCCCCCCCCTTTTTACTTGTTCTTCCTGTGTTCATTTTTCTCTGCGTTCCTCTGTGTCTGCTTGTCTGCCCCTGCTGGGGCGACCTGCTGAGTCAGCTCACCTGCACGGCAGCCTGCCTGCTCATGGGGGCTCGCCCTTGCTCGCGGGGGCTTGCTTTTGCCTGCGGGGGCTTGCCTTTGCCCGTGGCAGCATGCCCCGCCCACGTTGGCTTGCCTTCTCAAGGCGGTCCGCCCATTCGAGGAGACCCGGGGACCGAACCCGGGGCCTCCCATGTGGTAAACCGGCGCCCTACCAACTGAGCTATACAGCCGGCCCCATAAATATTTTTAAAATTTATTTTTCAGAGGAGTTTTAGGTTTACAGAAAAATCATGCAGACAATACAGAGCTACCATATACTCCCCTTACACATGCAATTTTCAATATAATTAACGTTTTGCATTAGTGTGATATATTTGTTACAACTAATAAATCAATGTTATTATAATTATATTATTAACAAAAGTCCATAGTTTACATTAGGGTTTACTCTTTGTGCTGTACAGTTATATGGGTTTTAAAATTTTTATCATGGGTGCCCACTTTAGCAGCACATGTACTAAAATTCCAATGATACAGAGAAGATTAGCATGGCCCCTGCTCAAGGATGACACACACATTCGTGAAACGTTCTATATTTTTATAAAAGAAAAAAAAAACCCACTTTTTAAAAAAATCATGGTAACTACATAAGGCATAAAATTTCCCATTTTAGCCACTTTCTGCTCCTTCCTTCTTGGTTTTCCTGTCTACCAGGTGTCCATGCTGCGAGCCCAGCTAGCCTTGGAGCGGAAGCAGAAGCAGGACTACATCGCTCGCTCAGTACAGACCAGCCGTGAGCTAGCTGGCCTGCACCACAGCCTCTCCCACTCACTTCTTGCTGTGGCCCAGGCTCCTGAGGCCACTGTCCTGGAGGCTGAGACCCGCAAGCTGGACGAGTCCCTGACCCAAAGCCTGACATCCCCAGGGCCAGTCCTGCTGCATCCCAGCCTCGGCCCCAGCCCTAGTGCTGCCCACGCCACCTCCAGGTAGCAGCCAGAGTTAGGGCAGGATATGGGCTAACCTGGGAGCACTCAGACAGATGACTGTAGAGTGGGTCATGGCCCCTCCACACAGCTAAAGGTCTGCCAAAGGCAGGGTCTGGCTCTGTTACCTAACTCAGGAGCCTTGGGCCAGCTGGCATGGTGAGGAAGCAGGAAGGAAACGTGGAAGGCTGGGAGAGGGCCCAACTCACATGGGAACAAGGCAAATTCCATTTGCCTGCCAGCTTACTGCATCAGCCAGAGGAGTGCCTTGCCCTGCTGAGAGGAATCTACTGCCTCTTGCCTAGAATTTATTATCCCAGTACTTCTCCTTCTCTGACCCCTTCCCCTTCCCCTTCAACAGTAAACCCTCGGTCTTTTGCGTTTGTTCACTACTGCTGTCCCCACTTGTATAGCTGGGCAGCTCATAAAGAGCATTTATTAAGGAAGAACTTGCCAAAGACTCTTGTCAGGTGGTGTGAATTTGTTATATGTCATGAGAGAGAAGAGTTACAAAAGAAACACAAGAAAAACTCCCTATTCATAGAGAGCTTGCCAATTGGTAAGAACAGACTGACACTCAGTGAGTTGAGAGAATTCTGTGTACTGACTAGAAGGGTTGTAGAAATTCCAGGGGACTGGGAAAGGGATACCTGAACTGGCCCTTGAAGGATGGAGAGGAGTTGGGAGGGGTTGTTCAGCATACTGGTGAGAAGACTAGCAGAATGTTAGGGCTGAGGTTGTATCCTAGTTTGCCAGAGTTGCTGTACCAAAGTACCACAGACTAGTTGGCTTAAACAACAGAAATTTATTGTCTCACAGTCTGGAGGCTAGAAGTCAAAATCAAGGTGTTGGCAGGGCCATGCTTCCTCTGAAGTCTGTGGGGTTCTGGTGGTGGCCAGAAATCAGTGACGTTCCCTCACTTGTGGCATAACTCAATATCTGCCTCCATCACATGGCTGCCTCTTTCTGTCTCCTACTGCATCTGAATTTCCTCTCAAGAAGACACCAGTCATATTGGATTAGGGCCCACCCAAATCCAGTGTGGCTCAGTCTCAACAAATTACGTCCTCAAAGACCCTGTTTGCAAGTAAGTTCACATTCACAGGACCAGGGGGATAGCACTTGAACATGTCTTTTTATGGGACATAATTCAATCCATTACAGGTTGCATGGGTGGGGAGGGAGATTGTGGAGGGCCTTGGAATCTAGATTTATCTTATGGATAATGAGGAACCATCAAAGATTCTTGCCTTAAAATAAGTTTTGGGACCTCAAAAGCACTGAGCTAACCTTTGGCAAAAGTTGGAGTCTCTGGAGCTCAGAACCTCCATCTGGCCTCATTCCTCTTCTACTCTGGGTGAATGTGCTTGAGGTGTCCCTTTCTGGGCATATCAGCCTGAACTGAACTCTATTCCCCTATAGTTCAACCATGTGTCAAGCCAGTCGAGATTGACTTAGGCACTGGCCCTGGTGGAGGCAGTCTGGACTGAACCCAGCTCACAGGCTTAACACATATTGTCGGTAATTTCCTCAAAACATAAGAGAACAGCTTCCTTTAAAGAAGTAGGGCATGACCTTTCTCTGGCCCTCTAGCCATAATTTGGAATTCCTAATCCCTAAACTTGGGAGTGGAGCTAAAGCCTAGTTAAAAATGTGGGAGTTTGAGAGCAGCACCCCTTCATGCACACCAGCTGCTAACTCAGGGTTTCAGGGCCCAGGCCCCATTGTATCCAGTCTCACAGAGTGGAAATGGGGCTGTCCATAGCTGCTAAAGCTTTGTTCCAAAAATGCATGCATGAGATACTTAGTAAAAGGTACAGTTTCCATTGTGGCTCAGGGCCATCATAGCCCACACTAGATCTAGAGATTGAACACCACCAATGGCATATAGGTGTTAGTGCCCAGGTTGTGAGCATTCTCAGGCTGCAGTTAGTGCAGAGAGGTTCTCAAAGCCCAGAAGTGGAGGCCGGTTCAGTCTGCAGAGATGAGAAAGGAAGTCAGGAAGGCACTGGGGCTAAAAGGCTGTACTGCTCCCTCTCCTACCTTCACCTGAGCATGTCATAGTCATTGATGATTAGCCCATATTCCCAATACTTCAGATACCCTGTATTCCACACCACAGCACCAGACTGGCATGAACGGGGCTCAGGGTCTGGCTGCAGCCTGGGGGTCAGGTAGAATAGTTCCTCCTTGGCTATATAGCATTGGGTTAGATTTCCTGGTGTCCGCTCCTATGGAGAAGAACAGAGACCACACTGATCACCCCACCCCCAGGTTCCAGCACAGAGGAGAATGGAATTGAGACTGGAGACCCAGGAGAGAAATGGTAGGCTCAGAGTTATATCAGCAAGCTCATCGTGGCTAGATCTTTCTTTCAGCCCACAAGCCTAAAACCCACCATTAAGGCATCATTCTTGTCCTATGGGACAAAGTGGCTGGCTGAGTCAGACACCAAGCACTAGAAAAAGTGGGAAGCTATAGTTACAGACTACACCAACATCCCTCTGCCCTGGTGGCTTCCATCCTTTCCCCAACCCTCTGCACCACACTTTCTGCCAATACATTCTCTTGCCTTCCTATCTATCAGAAAAGTCCTAAAGTATCCTCAGCTAAAGGCTGGACTGGAGGGTGGGGAGGAGGTTGGGAAAGATGACAACTGTTGTGTCCTGTGGCCTCCCTGGAGGAGAAGGGATTGATACTCAGTGGGTTCCTTCTTGCCAGCCCAGTTATATCAAGGACCTCATCAGAGTAGTTGCTTTGTGAGGTTCTGCATATAGACTTTGTAGATACTTCACCTTGGCATTCAGCCCAGGGCCCAGCTATCGAGGGAGGGTTTGGAAGTCAAGTGTAAAAAGGAAAGGAATAAAGATGAGGATAGATGCCAAGGGGTGGTGCATCTCTCTAAGCTGCTATCTACTCCTAGTGCAAGGCTGTTAAGCAGCAGGCAGAGAAGAGAAAGGAAGACCTCTTTGGCTTCTCTTGAGGAAAATAAAGGACAGCTTTTTAATATGGTTAAAAGGTTTTTCTCCATCCAAAAATTTTTGGTAGATTTTGTTTTTATTTAAGATTAAACAATTGCATTCATATGTTTAAAAAATTAAATAGAAACAGTAGTTTCCCACACAATTCTTCCCCATCTTCTCTCCAGAGGCAACCAAATTTTAAAGGCTGTATTTTTCAAGTGTTTAACTTTATACTTCTAAATAATATGTTTACGATGCTAAAATGGGTTCAGTATCTGGAACAAAATGGTGATTGGTACCTGCACAGCCCACCCCTTTGGGGATCCTTGGACTCTGGCTTTGAGTCACCTCTTTTCCTGGTCACCCAGCACACCACAGTGTACTGCAAATGTGCAGTGGTAGGGATAGTTGCATTTTGTTAGGTTGAAACAATACGGTTGTATGGTTTGGGGGCAATCAAAAGGGTAGAGTGGAGTGAATATTTGTTTTGGATGCCCAGGAACTGAATACCCTCATTAATTGAACTATTTCTACCAAAAGGGTAGGAAAAATGCCCCCCCTTAACAATTTTCAGAGTACAGGGTAATAGTCATCTCCAAAGACTTTTTTCTCATTGAGTATCATTATGGACTCAATAATTTTTATTTTTGATGCTCAAATTGTTCCAAATATAAATACCAGTGCTATTGTGTTTTGGGTTCGTAACTCCACTTTTTACTCCCTACAGGCAACTACATAAAATGTAATGAGAAATCAGTGGTTTTGGACTCATAATGTATAAACATGTAATTTGTAACAAGAACATAAAGGGGGGGACAGAGGGGTATAGGAATATAGTTTGTGTATATTCGTGAAGTTAAGTTGATATCAAAGCAATCATTGTTATAGATTTAGAATATTAAATTTAAGTCGGTAGTTACTACAAATAGAATTTTCAATCTCATAGAGACAGAAATTAGAGTATAGGTTTCCAGTTGCTGGTGCAGGGGGAATGGGGAATTAATGCAAAATGTGTGTAGGGTTTCTGTTTGGGGAAATGGGAAAGTTTTAGTAATGGAAGGTGGTAAGGGTACCATGATATTGAGAATGTGATTAATCCCACTGAATAGTATGCTTGGAAGTGGTTAAGATGGGAAAGTTTGTGTTGGATATATGTTTCCACAGTTAAAGGGGAAAAAAAGAGCAACTAAATAGACAATGACAATTAAAAGCAATGCATGGTCTGGATGGGTTCTGTGGCAGTTTTGAAGCTGGGTAGGCCTGAGACGATCATGCCCTTACAGCTAATCCATTCCTGTCCATGTAAACCTATTATAATGGGACCTTCCTTTTGATTAGATCACTTCTGTAGGGCATGATCCAGGGTGGGTCTTAATACTTTTACTGGGTTCCTTTATAAAAGGGAGAAACATGCAGAGACTCAGAGAAGAAACCACAGAGATGGAGAGAAGGAGACCAGGAGCTCAGAGAGGAACCTAAGAGAAAGAAAAGCTACAGATGGAGCAACCTAAAGCAGAACTAGCAACAAGGCCTGGAAGAGAGGGAGAGAGAGTGGACCCGCTTTCTGCTCTGTCACATGCTTGATTGCCCACACTTGAGCTCAGGGCATAAGTGGGCCTGGAGGAGAAGGCAGAGACCCAGACCAGCAGATGCTGCCATTGGGCCTTGCCATGTGTCAAGAGTCTATGATGGCCAGCAGCCAACCTTCGGTGAGACAGCACTGAGATACCTTGATTTGGACACTTCCACAGACTTAGAACTGTAAACTTTCAACCTAATAAGTTTCCATTATAAAAGCCAACCAATTTCTGGTATATTGTTTCCAGTAGCTTTTATCAAACTAAAACAGAAATTGGTATCAAGAGTGTGGGGGGTGCTGCTATGCAAATACCAAATATATGGAAATGGCTGACTGGATATGTGGGAGGAATTGTGAGGTGCTTGATAGAAAAGGCCTATATTGCTTTGACGAGAAGACAGAAGGCCCAAAAGGATGTTATTGGGACACAACTTGGAATCAAGGCTGTAAGGTTTATGCCAATGTTAAATTTCTTGAACTTGATAAATGCACTTAAGGTGGATGCATAAGTGAATATCCTTGATCTTAAGAAATGTACATGGCGGTATTAAGTTTTCAAGGAGCATGATGTATACAGTCTATACTCGTGTTCAGAAAGTGGATTGATAAATAGATGGATAGATTGATGGATGGATAGACTGATATGGCAAATGTGACAAAATGTTAAAAATTGGTGAATCTGGTAATCTAGGGGAATAGGATGGTGATAGAATTATCTGTATGGGGTTTGTATTATTTTTGTAATTGTCCTGTAAGTTTGAAAGTATTTCAAAATAAAAATTTAACTATTTAAAAAAATATAAAAGAAGATTGTGGGAATATGGCAGAATAGGAAACTCTAGGAATCAGTCCTTCCACCAAAACAACTATTGAACTGGCAGGAACTGTCTGAATCAACTATTTTGAAACTCCTGAGTCTGGTGGAACACTGTACAGCATCCAGGAAGAAGAAAGAGGATGAAGCTGTTAAATTGCAATAACTACTACTCCTTCAGATCTCTGGGGCCTGGCTCTGAGGGTGGTCATTGTTCCAACTCCCTTTGGGAAGGAAATCTTAAAGTAACCTTCCTCAAAGCTATGGAAAACAGTTAAAAGGCTGCATTGACTGGGCAAGTGCTGAATTAAGAAAATGCAGCTTTAAACATAGAACCTCCTGAAATCCTTGCTGATCTTTCCCTCACCCCCTCTACAATGTGTGGTAGAGCCAGCTTGCACTCACTGGGCCTTGTTCCAGAGAGAACAGAGTGGCCCCTGGGTACGTACTGTGTGCATGCTCATCTGTGCTAATCTATCTGATGGAAATCTGAGATGGAGCTGGGGAACTTGTCTCTCCCAGAGTTTGTCCTGAGGGCAGAGAAGGGCTTGCAGACAGCTGAGCCAGGATGAGAAACCATTTATTTTTTAAAGCAGGTACTGGCAATTGAACATGGAACCTCATACATATGAAGCAGGTACTCAACCACTGAGCTACACCTGCTCTGCAAAAACAATTAAATTTAAGTGGCCTGGGGCAAAGAACTACCTGCATTAAGTCACTCAAGACAGCACCCAGGATGGGTTGGAGGTCTATTTCAAAGGGGTAGAGGGAGCACTCTGAAATTGCTGTAAACTTTGAATTGTAAAACCTCTAGCAAGCACAAGCCCAGGAAAAGAAGCAGGCTTCATGGCTCTGGCTCCAGGCAGGCTCAGATTATACATAAAAGACCCTGCACTTCCCATTTGCCTTGGGCTTATCTTTTTTTGTTTTGTTTTGTTTTGTTTTGTTGTTTTTGTTTTAGGAGGTACCAGAGATTGAACCCAGGACCTCCTACATGGGAAGCAGGTGCTCAACCATTTGAGCTACATCTGCTCCCTGGGCTTATCTTGATAGGAGGGTTAAGCTTTGCAGAAGACCAGCAACCAAAGCAGAGCCAATTTGCCAAGAGTGAAAGGTGCTTTTTGCTTTGGTTTGTTTTGATTAATCAGTTTCTGGCATTCACGAAAATCTGTCATATCACTAACTGGATACAAATATAAGGAACAATCAGTTCAGGGACTAAGTCCCAGAGTTAACACTTTGAAATATTAAAATGTAGAGTGTGTAAAAAAAGAATCCAAGACAAAGAAACAGGAAATGATGACCCATCCAGAAGGAACAAGATAAAAATCCAGAAACCATCAATGAAGAAGACCAGACTTCAGACTTACCAGAGAGAGACTGTTAAAAAATGACCCTCAATATGCTCTAGAAGATAAAGGAAAACGTGGAAAAAGAACAAAAGCATATGAGGAAAACAATGAATGGACAATATGGGAATCTCTTTGAGATTCTCAATGGGAACCAAACAAATATTGGAGTTAAAGAACACAATAACTGAAATGAAAAAATCCTTAGATGGTTTCAACAGCAGATTGGAGGTGGCAAAAGAAAATTAATGATCTTGAGGACAAGACAACTGAAATGATTCAGGCTGCAGAGCAGAAAGAATAAAAGAATGAACAGAACTGAGACCTGTAAGACACCATCAAATGTACCAATATATGCATTATGGGAGTTCCAGAAGGAGAGGAAAGAGAAGGGGGTAGAAGGGATATTCAAAGAAATCATGGCAGAAAACTTCCCAAATTTCACAAAATATATGAATATGCACATTCAAGAAGCCCAGTGAATCCCAAACAGAATAAATCAAAGAGAACTATTGCACAATGCCAAGAACAAGGAGAGAGTTCTGAAAGCTGCAAGAGAATAGCAGAGTTACTTATAAGGGAATCACAATATTAAATGCCAAGTTCTCATTAGAAACCATGGAAGCAAGAAGGCAGTGGTAGGATATATTTAAAATGCTGAATAAAGACAATTGCCAACCAAGAATTTTATATCTGGCAAGACTTTTTTTGAAAAATGAGATTAAGACATTCCCAAATAAACAAAAGCTGAGGGAGTTCATTAGCACTAGACCTGCCCAACAAGCAATGCTAAAGGGAGTTCTTCAGACTAGACCTAGCAAACATTTATAGAATACTTCACCCAACAGCAGTAGAATACACATTATTCTCAAGTGTACATGGATCATTCTCCAGGATAGACCATACGTTAGGTCACAAAACAAGTCTCAATAAGTTAAAAAATACTGAAACCATACAGTGTATCTTCTCCAAACACAATGGAATGAAGCTAGAGATCAGTAAGAGGGAGAAATGGAAAACTCATAAGTGTGTGGAAATTAAACAACAAACTCTTAAACAACCAGTTAGTCAAAGAAGAAATCACAAGGGAAATTAGGAGGTATCTTAAGGTGAATGAAAATGAAAACATAATATACCAAAACTTACAGGCTGCAGCAAGACAGTGCTGAGAGGGAAATTTATGGCTGTAAATACTTACATTTAAAAAGAAGATGAAATAGACTTTAAAAGCAAAGCTGTTATTAGAGACAAAGAAGATCATTATATATACTAATAAAAGGGGCAATCCATCAGGAAGAAAATAAAAATAATAAATGTATATTCATCTAACCAGGTTGCCCCAAATGACGTGAGGCAAACACCGGCAAAACTGAAGGGAGAAATAAATGTCTCGACAATATACTTGGAGACTGCAATACACCACTCTCATCATTAAATAGATCATCTGGTCAGAGGATGAATTAAGAAAGAGAGCTTGAATAATATGATAAGTGAACTAAATCTAATAGACCTGTACAGAACATTGCACCCCAAAACAGGATATACATTCTTCTCAAGTGTTCTTGGAACTTTTTCATCATTAGATCATTTGGGCAGAGGACCAATAAATAAACAGCTTGAATAATATGAAAAACGAATTAAACCTAATATACAGAACATTGTACCCCAAAACAGGATATACATTCTTCTCACATGCTCATGGATCTTTCTCCAGGATAGACTGTATGTTGGGTCACAAAGCAGATCTCAATAAATTTAAAAAGATGAAAATTATACAAAGCACTTTAATCACTACATAATAAAGCTGGAGATCAGACAGAAAAAGGGAAAATTCACAAACATGGAGATTAAACAACACACTATTAAATAATCAGTGGGTCAAAGAGGAAATTGCAGGAGAAATCAATAAATACCTCGAGACAAATGAAAATGACAGCATAACATATCAGAACCTACGGGATGCAGTGAAAACTGCTGAGAGGGAAATTTATAGCCCTCAATGTTTACATTAAAAAAGAAGAAAGCTAAAATCAACAACCTAACTAAACAGCTGGAGGAACTAGAAAAATAACAGGAAACTGTCCAAAGCAAGCAGAAGGAATGAAATAAAGATCAG
>PVKH010020975.1:0-14451 GCA_004027955.1 Chaetophractus vellerosus | reverse complement strand
CCAGTGAGGATTCTGACTGCCCAGCCCCCCACCCAGAGAACAGGGTTTAGCCACCTGTCTTTCCAGCTGGGGAGTAAAGAACTCACAATTTTATGTTGAGCACTTCAACTCACACTCCAGTTGCCTCCAAACTGACTAAGACTTCCATCCCCCAGCCTCCCAGAAAAGACCATCCTGGCAGGCTCCCATCTTCAATCAGCTGTCCTTTGCTTCAGAGCCAGTGACTGCGCACCTAAACTGATGCCATCTTGCCTCTGGACCTCTATTATTCACTTTTAAGGAGAAATGAAGTCTTGATGCAAGTGACAAGATGAATGAATCTTGAAGATATTATGTTTAGTGAAATAATTCAGAAAACAAAAGGACAAATAATATATGGTCTCACTAATATGAAGTAATTATAAAGAGTCAACTCATGGAGTTAAAATCTAGAGTGTAGATTACCAGGAGTTAGAATGATTTTAGAGAATGGAGAGCTGATGCTAAAAGTGGGCAGAATTCTTAATAGGGTTGATTGTAAATGTTTATAAATGGATAGAAATGATGGAATCACATTATTATGAGGGTATTAATAGTAGGTTATTAATAGTAGGTTGGTATATGGGAAAAAATACAACTGATGCAAACTATGGACTAAAGTTAACAGTTGTATTGTAATATTTCTCAGCAGTTGTAATAAAGTTACTATACCAGTACTAAGAGTCAATTATAAGGGTATAAGGTATTTCTTTTTAGTATAATAAAAATGTTCTAAAATTACTTGTGGTGATGATTAACCAACCATGTGATTATACTAAGAACCATTTATTGTACATTTTGAACTGGTTGTATAGTATGTGAATAAAATTTCCTTTTAACAAAGTTTTTATATTGAAATCCCATGAATAAAAATATAGCAAAAAAGATTTGTCATAAAACCAGTTTTGTAAATTATTTTCTTTAACTTTTACTTTTATTATGAAAAGTACAACTTAATGTACTATACACCTTTTGTTTATGTATGTTCATATATGAATGCTATACTTCAATACAATTTTATTTTTTAAAGTACACTTAATGACTATAAAAACTTTATTTTCTTAATTTTATTTTTAAGAAAGCTTTAATTACATAAATGTTACATAAAAAATATAAGGGATTCCTATATCCCCCACCCTCTCCCACTCCTACACTACATATGTCCCACCCCTGCCCCCACCCACAGTTTCCCATATCAACAACAAAATTTATTTCATAGCTGGGAAGAATAAAATTGCTCTTGCTGATCTTACAAATAGCAAATACAAACCATTGTAGTGGCAGTGACATAGAAAACCTCCATTAGTCTCTCATTTGGTTTAATCCTCAAGATCATCTATTGTGAAAAAAAGGATGCTTTCTTTTTTGCTCTCCAAATTAGCCTTTCTCAATTTCACTAATTTTTGGATGAAGAGAAGAATTGTACTATCAAAAGTTCATCACATATGTAACATATTATTTTGTAATTCCATGATCCCTGATATCATATTCTCTCCTGTAAGTGTGGAGCATAAACAGTTTTTTCTTATACAAGTTGTGTATAAATCCACATGACATTTGACTTCTTTATCATTAATTAATGCAAGTGTCACAAGAAAGCATTTCAGGGAGCTTTTGGCCATTAAATTAATTGTAAAATTTTACTCAGCACTAATTTTCACTCTTGGATGCCTCAAGTACCCATTCAACGGCTGGTACACACTCCTAGAGAGGAGTTAGTTATGCTTCTCAGCAGCCAACACAAAATTCATGAAAGAGTAGTTAACAAAGATATAGGTGTATTATAAATATTTAATAATAAAATCAAGATGTGACTCAAAAACTCATGAGATAAAAATTATGTAAACACATAATTTTACATATAAGTATATATGCAAAAAGGAAAATTGAAAAATATATATCTAAAGAACAATTTGCATTTCTGCAAACAGTTTGCATGAACAGTTTGCATTTCTTCAACTCCAATGTAATCAATCACTTTTTCTGTGACTTAACCCCAATTTTATCCCTGTCCTGCACCAACACACATGACACTGTAATCATGATATCCATTTTTGCTGGCTCAACTATATCTGTGTCTCTTATCACAATCTCTCTGTCCTACATGTCCATCTTGTCTACCATTTTGAAAATTGTGTACTTCAGGAAAGTGCAAAGCCTTCTCTACTTGTGCTTCCCACTTCCTGGGAGTCCCCATCTTTTATGGAACCATGATTTTTACTTATTTAAAACCAAATAAGTCATACTCCTTGGGAAAAGATCAAATGGCCTCTATTTTTTATACTATAGTGATCCCCATGCTGACCCCACTCATTTATAGTCTTAGGAATAAAGCAGTGAAAAACGCTTTCGTTAGAGTCATGCAGAAGAGAGAGGGATCAAAGCAATTGAAATGACAGTGATGCTGAATGTTGAATTACATCTTTTCTTTCTTTCCTGTTTGGGTTTTTAGTTTGTATCTTTAAATACACTAACATCATTTAATTAGTTATTGTTTTTGTTGAACTATCCTCTACTTGATCACACATGATCTGAAACATTTCCAAGTGTATGTTTTTAGAAAAGTATGTAGTAATTGGAAGCCATGAAATACATATTATGGCTGTGATTTAAATATGCACGTACTTTATGGCAACTAAAGAGAAAAATAAAATGTGGTGTTATCTCTCAAATTGTATCATAGAAATCCCCATGAATATTCCAGTTTCAGAGAAATTTATCTTGGAAAGCTCATCCAGAAGTCATTGCATTTTTGCTGTAGATAAGAAATATAGCACAGTCATACAGTGCCCTTTGGAGGCCAATCAAGATTTTAGATTCTAAATCTACCAGAATTTAGATTTCTAGCTCTTACTAAGTCCTTTAAATTTTAAATCTAGTTTCTGCAGTTGTACAAGAAAAATAATTCTAAACCCCTCGATTTATCACAAATATTAAATCATATGATGAATAGAAGGAGTTTATACTAATAAATGTTGGCATTATCATCAGAATTTTTACATTCTTGCAAAATTTTGAATATATATTAGCTGTTGTTATGAAAATCTTCACTTGAGATTTATAAATTATTTTGGTTAATCTTATTCATATAAAACAAGTAGCTAAAATTAAAAACAACAGTTTAATATTTGTTCTAGCAAAGTAAAATCATCAGAATTAATTTATAGAAAAAAGTATACGTGAAAATAGGGGAAAATTTGGAAAATATTTTCACATGTTAAAGAAAATAGAAGTATCTTCACCAATTTTTAATAGTTTTATTCTTGGTTTTCCATGCTAATATTGTGTATGTGTATGCATAAATGAAATATTTATAGACATTTATTGACATTTTCTATTTCTCCATTGCATGTTTGGTGTTCCAATAATCCCTAAAATAGTTAATAATTCCTTTGTTATTTAAGCTGGTGAGTTCAATGTTTTCTTGATGCATAAGCAAAATAAAGAGGTTATCTTGCAATGCTTTAAGACCTGAAGTCTGTAAATTCATGCATTTATCTGCATGCAGTAATATCTCTTTTTGTTCTACCTCACACCATGTGAAAAACCTCTCATTCTCTATTTTGTCTACAAGCTTTAGCACCTAGCATTTGTTTAATTTCAATATGATTAAAAAATTATATCCTTTATCCTGATTTCTATAGTTTGGTTATACTCTTTAAAAACTAATAAATTCTTGACTCATTTGTGTTAAACTTTTTAATAATGTTGTTTAGAATAAACAGGTAAGAATAGAAAATGAATCCCAATATTGTCACATCCTATGAATTTCAGTTCGACTGTTTGCTAAAATTTCCTTTAAAAATTTCCTCTGTATAGTCTGGAACTGCAGTTTTAATGTTCTTTGCTATGCAATGTACATTTAAGAAAGTATATTTGCTTCATTTAAACTTTTACAGCAGTTATTAGATGTATTTTTTTCACATTCAAGTGATTTGTATTCTTTCTATTTATACTAAGGTTTTCTTTGTAGAATTATGTTTGGGTATTTTCCTAAATGATTTTTGAATGATTAAATAATTTCAGCATCTGTTTTATGGCTAAAATGATAAATAACTTCAGCCCATCATTGTTCTTTAATTTATTCAAATAATTTAAATGTGCTTTATTTCCCTCCACATCCTGAATTTTTATGTAAATTTTATCTTAATATATGATGTTTGTTGAAATTTGCAATGGTGTTCAACACATGATTTATTTTTCAGAAGATAATATGATCAGAGTATATTTAAGTTTTAATTAACTATAGACAACCCTATCCTCTTACATTTTAGAAAGCATATGCATTACCATTAAATAAATGTAATGTAGACTTTGTACAATATGAAACCACTGTACTAATTGCATTGTACTTTTTATCCCTATTAATGTCAGTTCCTTTTTTTTAAGGAGGTACCAGGATTGGACCTTGTATGCAGGGAAGCACAACCACTGAGCTACATCCATTTCCCAGTGGATATCATATTTTTTGGAAGATTTGGTCAGAAGTATTTTCAAAGTCAAAATACTTTTCTTCATGTAGGTATGTCAATGTTATATTTATTGTAAAAGTTGAAATCTTTAAATAATTATAAAGAAAATAAAACTGGAATAGAGCATGGAAATATGGCCCATAGTTTTTATTTGCAAATGATTGATGTTATATAATAATGGTACGATTAGATTCTATTTTCTGAGCAGCAATTGAGTGCCAGACATTATTCAAAGGGCTTTAGGTACATCATTAGCATAGTCTATATTCACAAGATAATTCTCAGGCAGGTTTTTGAAGTGTCTAAAATTGATGTCAGGTAATAGAAAGTATCCTTCTACTTGTTCAGGAAAGTCTAAAGAGTAATCCTTTAATTTTCTCTGCCACCAACCTCACATCCAGTCCACCAGTATATCACATTGATTTGCTATACTGAATATACTTGGAGTATAATGACTTCTCAGCACCTCCTCTGCTAGCACCCTGGTCAAAAGACCCATCAACTCAGGCTTTAAATTATACCTGCTTTCTAGATTGTCTTGCTTTTTTCTGCCTTATTTCCCTGGAGTCTAATCTCAAGGTAGGGGCCAGAATGTTACTGTTAAAAGGTAAAGTGTATTAGGTCACCTTTCTTCCCAAAACCTACAAGACTTTCTATCACACCAAGGATATGTTTATAATGTTTAATACTATTCTTTTAATATTTGGGGAAATTTTCATCTCATCCCTTCTTGTATTCCTTATATTGGCAATGTTTTTACTTTTCTTTTCACAGTGATTGCCCTAGGAATTATTACCCTTTGTCCTTCCCATTATTTGTAATACTTTTATGATAAATTTTACTTTTATATGTGACTCAAACCTCACAATGTATCAATGAAGATTTCCTTGGACAATTATTTTAAAGCAATTAATATGATAAAAATCCAATATTTGGTATATTTACTTTCCATTTTCCATTTTCCATTATTATTTCATTGAGTACACCCAGGGTATTTTCTGTTATCATACTCCTGCTACCTGGAAAATATTTGAAGTAAAAATCTGCTGGCTATAGATTATTTCTGAATGTGTATGTGTGTTAGTTTGCCTGACAACTTCTATTTTTGTTTTTATATTTGAAAGATATTTATGTTAGTATTGAATCCTTCAATGAGCTTTATCTTTCAGTATTTGAAACTTGTATCTCCATTTTGTTCTGGCTTACATCATATTTGATGATGGTTGTTATAATTCTCATGTTTTTTTTTTTTTCTTGTATGTGGCATGTACTATTCTCTGGCTTCATTTACAATTTTCTATTTACCTTTGTTTTCCAGCTGTGAGATAAGAGTCTAGATATGTTTTGTAGGTTTGCTGGTTTTTTATTTCTATTTCACCTTCCTGGGTCTTTTAACTTTCATGGACCTGAGGTGTGACATCCTTCCTTATTTTCAGAAAAGCTTTGGTCATTACCCCTTTAAATATTTCTTACTATGCCTTTCAATTCTTGTTGTAGTACTCTATATAATATAAGTAAACATAAAGCTGCATATAAATGCTAACAATTGCTACTATTATTCACTCCATGACTCACCATTGATTGAAAAATATTTTCTGAATAAACTATATGTTCCAAGTACTATGTTATGCCCTGGGGATACAATTTTGTGAACAAACAGACACAGTTCTTGTTTTTATGCATATGCCAAAGTCAGTAAAGTGGTGGACCTAGATATTAATCAAATATTGACAACCACAAATTTTAAACATTGATTTAAAATTAAACTGATAAAATATGGGGATAACTTGATTGAAAATTTACCTTAAGAATTTGAAAACCTTATATGAATGTTCAAAGCCCTAAGAAATGAACCTGGAATGCTGCAAATTTTGTAATTATTGTAACTGTTGGACATTTAGAAATGCATTTGAAATAATATTTTCTTTATTCCATAAGAATCATCTCAAAAGCTCATAATCAGGAAAGTAAATTTTAAATCAAAGAAGTATGCAAAATCATTTTTCTTAACTCTAGTTCCTCGTGCCTTGAGTGATTGTTTTACCTGACTAATATATAACTCATGTTTGGAAACTACTTGTCCCATGGTGGGGGCTCATTATTGTAAGACAGACAAAGGAAGGGGTGCCTCAAAAGGCCACTCAGGTGCCCACCTATCTGTGTCTCTCATGAGAACTTTTGGCCCGTCTTAGCTAAGGCACCCGGACAATTTACGGGTTAGCCAATCACGCCGTATCATGTGGCCACGGAGTAGGGTGGGGCCCACACAGACCCCATGGTTTTTCACCATGGGACCACAGACTGGACTGGCGGGTGTAAAGCCCACTGTCCCTCATTCACACTCGCATTCACTCAGAGGTTATACATTGCCCCCCCTTATGTTGTGTTTTGTGTTGTGTTTTCCTCTTACTATCTTACCTCTTTTCCTTCGCTGACTCTCAAACTGTTTCACAGACACAGCTCATGATCGAGTTACTTCATGGTGGTCCTGGGTACGGTGAGTGTGGGAGTGCTCTCTCCTTTCAGTGCAGTATTCTTTTCCTCACACAGCAGAGGGCCCCACGTTGGGCACCAGTTGTCCCGTCCAGCAGGACAGTCAACAGGGGCCTCCAAACCTGTGGGAAAAAGAATGGTATGGGACAAGGAGACACGAAGAATGGCAGCAAGACAGGAGGTCTGATCAAGCTGCAAAAGTTTATTGGTGAGGTACAAGTAGTTATGCTCAAAGGGAGGAAGGAGTGGTTAGCAGGGGAGGGTGGCTTGTTAGTTATCTATTGGTAGCTGCTTTTGCTGGGGAAGGGGATATATTAGCTAACTGGCATTTCCAGTTCTTTGAGAAATCGGTGGAACATGACTCAGGCTGTTTATTATTAACTTGGGGAGGCCATGCTGCTGACAACGAGTACTATATGTTTCCTTAATTGTCCCCAACAATGTTATAGTCAGTGTTGTGTCTTGAAAAATGTATCTGTTGCTGTTTTAGAAGACTTTTGAGTATATATTTAAACCACACTCTGCAATCAAACTTGTGCATGTTCCAATAAAGATATATGATCCTTGCTTGCCTAACTGATTGGAGACTGAGGTCCTGAAAAATATTGGGTTGGGTAACAACTCATACTTAAGAATTAACTTTGTTTGCTTTGTTTAGATGGGATTGATCTAGTGAAGTCATAGTACAAGCAAACCTGTGGGGAAAATATTAGCTTTCACTGAGAGAAAAGTAAATTTAATTTCTTAAGGAATCTTCAAATAAACAAATCCTAGATCAAAAATTATAAGAGTAAAAAATTTTGATAACTATGTGTGTGGGGAGTTATATGGGAATTCCCTATATTCTTGGTGTCATTTTTCTCTAACTGTAAATCTAACTTCTCCAAAATAAAGTGTAATATTACAAAAACATTCTAAGCAAAACAAATAAAGCTGAAGCAAATGTAAGTTGAGCTGTTAGATTGTTTCTCTGGAATGTGTTCACTTAGTGTAAATTTAGGAATGATAATATATGCAAGGCCATTTCTGATAGATAGAAGATAAAGGCAGCAATAGGAACTGACAGAGGGTACAATAGTATAGATATTATGGACCATCTGTACATAGTAGTGAGTTTTGAGTAATTCTTTATGCCAGTGGTTCTAAACAAGGGGTCCATGAACTTGAAATGAAATTCAAAAAAACATTGTTCTTGTGGGGATGTGTTAGTGTAGGTGTGATATATTTATTAAATAATACACCACATATAGTAGACTTAGTAAGGGGTTCATGGTTTTCACATGACTGGCAAAGGTGTCCATGGAACAAAAAATGTTAAGAACCCCTGCTTTATGCTATATTTTTATTATTCCAGAGCATTAATTGCACATGCAATATATAGTACCATATTAACTCAATATATTTTTGGGAGTTTCAGAATGGAATTGAATCAATTACTGTGATTGGACTGTGGAGAAGAAATAATGAAATAAAAATATAAGTTGTTGACTCAAACAGAGCAAAAGACATGCAGAGAAGATGAGAGTGTGCATACAAGTAAATAACTATTTGGAGGTCCTTCATCAAGGATTCCAGAACAGAAATTGACTACATAATGGCAACTGAACTTACAATATAAAATATGAGGTTGTATAGAGCCAAAATGATCTTTAATTTTAATAGTGGCAAACAAATTAAACAAAGATTAGCAATACAAATATAAATTTAACACTGAATAATTGATATAGCTTAATTTGAACATAGTCATACATATAGCTGACACAATTGATCTACCTTTGTATAATGTTTTATTTGGGAGAAAAATTAATGCTTTCTTTGGAAATATTCTTTGATGTGAAAACAGTATGTACTAAAAACAAGACATTTTTTCCTTGGTTTCTGACCACAAAGCCAGAGACTAACCCACAACATTCTTTTCACCTTTATACAATTTTAAAAATGCACTTTACTTATGAGCCAATTTCCCTTAAACAATTTTTTCGTTGCCTTTAAGATTTATTTTTTATTTTCTGCTTTTTGTCCCCCCCCCACTGTGGTGACATGCCGAGTCAGCTTCACTGGTGAGTGGTGGCCTTGCCCACTTGCTTGCAGCCTTCCCCACTTGAAGGCAGCTCAGCCCAGCCCAAGGGTGCCTCCACTCTGCTCACAGGCAGCTCTGCCCTGCCCATGGTGGCTTTTGCCTTCTCAAGCAGTCCACCCACCTGGAGATGTCCGGGGGACCAAACCCAGGGCCTTCCATGTGGTAAACTGGCACCCTATCCACTAGGCTATACAGTCGGCCCCTTAATTGCCTTTAAATCATCCTTGTTCATGAAACAGTAGATGAAGGGATTCAGCAAGGAAATCACAATAGTGTAAAATATTGGCATTGTCCTATTATATTCCAAACAATAGCTCGATCTTGACCTCACATACATGAAGAGGATTCTCTATGGTAAGTTGACACTCCAGTTCCGTGAGAGCCACAGATGGAAAAAAAACATTCCACCTACCTTTGTCTGAACACATCTTCAGAATGGGCAGCAGAATGAAAGCATAAGAGGTCAGGAATATCAGTATAGTACTTATCTCTGAGCCCACAAAGTAGAAGAGTAGAAGATTTTGATGTGAGTGTCAAAACAAGAAATAGCAACAAGTGGAAGGATGTCACAAAACATGTCTAATTTCATTATATGCACAGAAGAATAGGCTAAAACTGGCCACAATGTGCACTTTAGCATGCAAAATCCCACCAACACAGGAATAAATGGGTGGCACATAACTGAATACAGAAGTGGGTTGTATATTACTACATAACAACCACGAGGTATTACAGCCAAGGGGGAGCCAAATGTGGTCACAAAAGTAAAGAAGAGAGGAATCTGTCTTGTACTTTCAAGAAATAAATTAGCTTTATTCACTGCCAGTAAATTGACCAACATTTGGAGGGTGGAAACAGAAAACAGCAGGCATCTAACACTGAAAATACACTCACAAAACATTGTATGGGATTGTGGAGCCAGGAATTCCCAATGACCAATTCAACTAGACCCAAATTTCCTTTCAGAGTAAAAAGATAGATTGTTAGAAACAGGATAAATGGGGAGACTTTCAGGTCAATATTATTTATGAAACCTCTCCTTATAAACATGATGACTTCAGTAAGATTATTCAACTTAATATTGTATGGATTCTAATTTGATGGCAATCTTGACATTTCAATTTATATTTATAGATCCTCAAGACAATAACTCATGAAAAAAGAACACACTCAATTATATCCTCATGTTGGTTTCTTGGAATGGAAAACTATATCTTATGCAATGATAAGGTAAGGAATGGCAAAGAATTTGGGTCTAAATGGATGCACTTATCTGTATAAAATAAATTATTTCATATACTTTTTGCTAAATGTGTCATGTAAAAAAATTGAAACCTGTCAATTTACATGTTTTATTTTCCAGTTAATTTTGTATTTAAAGTTATACCATCAGTTTTCATATTACATCATATTGAAATTCACAACAATGAATGAATATTGCAAATTTGTATCCACAAATGTTATAGTGGAAGGTGGATTCCTGAGTACTATTCCTATTTGCTTTAATGTGCATGAAATGCCTTTCTTTAATGCTTATAATTATAAAATGGGAGCAACCACATTCACATCAAAACATTTTAATGAATTTAAATAAGAAATAAAGTTAAAATTGTTTCATTTTTAAGTTTCCAGGTGACTTAAAAATGGGAATAGATTGACATGTCCACTTGTCTCACAGGGGCTTCTTTTCATACTAAACCAGTTTGTGCACTTTCCTGGCAATGATCCTACACCAGTTGTACTGGAGCAGTGATGAAAGAGAAGCAGAATGTGTTCTCTAGGTAGATGCATCATAAGTGCCATCCAAAAGAGGACAACATCTGCTTTTCATTTTTATTTTCTGAAGTACATGCTGATAAATTGCCTATTTTTGCCCTTTGTGCCTTATTATTATTTTTATTCAAATTTTAATTTAAGAAAATATATTGTATTTTTCTACTCACATGCACACTCTCCCTGCAATGTCCTTGGGTGGATTTTCAAGACATACTTTTGTCAAGAAGAAAATTATGACCATTTCATTAATCTAGTATAGTTGTTTATGTAGTCTATAAAATAATTATCAATTAATGACCACTAATAAAACTATTTCTAAAAGATATTGCTGAAAGAATAGTGCATTAAAAAAATCATATGAGAAATTGCAGACTGGTAACTGTTGTTTGTCCTTCAGTAAGTCATAGACCAAACCTTTGACCCATTCTTATGAATTAACAGCTTTATTTTCTTGTGTTTAAAAGAGTGTAGCATTTGCTATACATTAGGCCATGCTCCCTTCAGTGGTTTACAATGATTTATCTCCATGACCTAAAATACACTACTCTTTATCATATTGAAATGTTCATTTGTCAAGAATAGAATGAGCAAGGAGTTCTGGAAAGATGGCTGTGGTGTAGGGACTGGCAGGGCTCATCTCTCATCCAAAAGTAGCAAGAAGTAAGGTAGAATCTGTTGAAACAAATGTATTGGGGATCTGTAGACCAGGGTGGTGCCATTACTCATCCAGGAGGGGGCAGGTCAGGGAGACAGAGAAGCTGAAGCAAAAATTATGAATGACTATCCCCCATGGCAGGGAATGCTGCCCATCGCTCATGCTTTTGGCAATCAGCCTTTATTCAGCACATGACTCATGGCCTCACACTGAGAGGGGAACAAATCTTCCCTGGAAAAGGGAGACCTAGGCAGAGGGCCAAGTGTGGCTCCTGGTCAGTGAATATAGAGCAGAACAATCCATTCAATAAATGGTGCTGAGAGAACTGAGCATCCGTAGCAAAAATTAACTCAAAAACTTAAATATAAAAGCAATAACCATAAAGCTTCTAGAAGAAAACATGGGAAAATATCTTCAAGACCTGGTGATAGATAGGTGGTGGATTCTTAAAGGAGATCTAGGAAGGCTGAGAAGGACTACTGATATTTAGTGTATATAGAAGTTTTAATTAGCTTTACTGTCATAGTGTGGAAATGTGCAATGTACATAGTAACACATTATAGTGAGTAACAGCTGGTTTATAAATGGAGATGTGGCTGAAAATGTTAGTCTAGGGATGTAAATGACAATTGACAGAAAGCTAGAGAATAATCTAGGGACTGAATAGCACAGTAATCCCAGAGGTGGATGAGAATAGTGGTTGATGGTACAGATGCAAGTGTATCCTTTGTGAGCTAGAGCAGATGTACATCACTATTGTTGGGTGGTGGGAATGTGCAGAAGCATGGGAAAAATCCAACTTGAGTAACCTATGGACTGTTGTTAACAGTAATAATGTAATATTATTGCATCTATGCCAACAATATACTGTTTTGTTCATGGGGCGTATGGAAAATGGGTGCCAAATAGTAGTAATCAGATGATAGTATCTCATAATCTATAACAAACTTTCCACCATGGATAGAATGGTGTTTTTTGTTATTCTGCACATGTGCATGATTGTTTTCTAAGTTTACAACTTCTGTCATGAAAATATATTTAAAAAATAATAAGTGTGGGTTGGGGGAAAATACACTAAATATAAGATAAGAACTATAATAATTAATAGTAAGATTTTGACAACATTCTTTCATAATTTGTAACAAATGTCTCATGACAATGCAAGGTGCTGGTGGAAGGTTGATATATGGGAGCCTTGTATGATGTTATGAATGTTTGCTTTGTAAATTCACAACTTTTACTATACACTTATTGTTTATGTATTTTCATATGTAAATGATATAAAAATAATAATAGGGTGGGATGGGGTAAAATACTTTGGTTAGTAGTAATATTTCAAGGATGCTCTTTAATCATTAGTTAAAAATGTTTGACAATGCAAGGTATTGGTGGTTTGGTGACATATGAGAGCCCTGTATGATGTTATGTATGTTTGTTTCATAAGTTCACAACTATTTTTATGCATTTATTGTTTAGTATGTTCATGATGAGTGACACATTTAAAAAAAAAATTTTTAATTACATTAGAGGCCTTCCAGGAAGATGGATGATTTGAGTGGTACAAGGCTCAGTTCTTTCCCAGAAAAATAGCTAGAGTTCAAGCAGAAACTGTCCAGATCAATAGTTCTTGGATTTAGGAGACAAGGGGTAGGCTGAAAGGCAACAGAGAGGCAAGGATAAGAAGACTGCGGAGAGGAACCATTGGTAATTTGGGTCTGTGTGGCTGGTCATGCCCAGCCACCACCCTCAGAGTAAACAGCTTTGAAGCCCACAGTGCTCCACCCTCCCAGTAATTAGGGTTGTAGGTATACAGCTTACTCCTGATCCAGTTATTAGATGTCAAGTTTAGTCTGCTGTGCCCCAGAGCCCTCCCACCCCACCTCACTGGGTATAGCCATGCCACTGTCTTCAGCAAGGATCAGGCAAAGAGCTAAAAATTGCTTGGTTTCTCAAACACTCTCTCTACTGACCTGGACTGACCTTTGCTGATACAGAGAGAGGAGTGGAAATTTCTTTTCAATGAGGGAAAAGGGAGGCTGTGGATGAGGAAGGAGAGAGGCTTCTGATTAGCATATCTAAGCAGCATGGATTGGCTTTGAATACTCTGCCCTGAGGAGAAACCCTTGGACATTGATTCTATACACTTTCTGCCTTTGGCCTTCCAATAAACACATTCTCCCCTAGAGTTTGAACAAGAATATTTGCCAAATAGTGCTATCTGCTGGCAGGCCAGAAAAGTGCATGTCAGGGAAAAAATAAAACAGGGTTTATGGTGCTTTTACATCCCCCCTTCCCAAAGGCCTTTGGAAGATTGTCTGCAAGCCATTTGTGGGTCCATGGGCCTGTTTCGAGTAGTTAAACAGGGGTAATTCTAAAGATCTAAAATAACTTGAACCAAGAATCAAATATCTGTTGCACAAATCAACTCAACTTTAAATCTCAAGCCAAGAGAGTGGAACTGATCATAAGAGTAATAATGCCATTGTCATCAAATGTGTAGATATCAGTAAAAAATTACAGGCCATACTAAGAAACAGGATGATATGGCCCAGGCAAAGAAACAAACAAAAACAACAGATAAGTCACATGATTTGAATAAACTAATCAATTAGGCCCATAGAAATCTCTTAAATAAATTCCAGGAGTTGAAGGAAAATATGACTATAAAGGAAATTAAGAATACACTAGGTGAGCACAAAGAAGAATTTGAAAACTTGAACCGAAAAACAACAGAGCTTATGGGAATGAAAGATACAATGGAGGGCCCGGCTAGATAGCTCAGTGGATAAAGAGCTCGCTGGGAAACCACATGGGAGGCCCTGGGTTCGGTTCCCGGGGACCTCTCCTAGCGGGCAGACCGCCTTGAGAATGGCAAGCCGCCATGGGCGGGCTGGAGCCGCCGTGGGCAGGGCAAAAAGCTGCCATGGACAGGCAAAAGCCGCCACGGGCAGGGCAGG
>PVKH010020974.1:0-14451 GCA_004027955.1 Chaetophractus vellerosus | reverse complement strand
CGCCCCATTGTTTGTGCTCGCAGTCTGCTCTCTGTGTCTCTTCGTTGTGTGCTCTCTGTATCTGCTCATCTTCTTTTAAGGAGGCACAGGAACTGAACCCATGTGGGAGGAAAGCGCCCAAGCACTTCAGCCACTTCCGCTGCCTGCTTTTTGTATCTTTCATGGTGTTTCCTCGTTGTGTCATCTCATTTTGTCATCTTGTTGCATCAGCTCACCGCACCAGCCTGTTGTGTCAGATCACTGCCTTGCTTGTCTTCTATAGGAGGCCCAGGAACCGAAACCAGGACCTCCGATGTGGAAGTCGGGCACCCAACTGCTTGAGCCACATCTGCTTCCCTTGATAATGTCCTTTAATACATAAAAGTTTTTAATTCTGATGAAGTCCATTTATCTTTTTTGTTGTTATTGTTGCTTGTGCTTTTGGTATAAAATCTAAAAACCCAATGCCTACTACAAGATCTTAAAAGATACTTTTTTTTTCTAAGAGATTTACAATATTTGCTCTTATGTTTAGGTCAGTGAACAACTTTGAATTAATTTTTTTATATAGTGAGATGGAATGGTTCACCTTCATTCTTTTGCATGTAGATTTCCACTTGTCCTGGGACCATCTGTCAAAAAGACTATGCTTCCACCATTTACTGGATTTGGCATCTTCATCAAAACTCAAGGGACCATACATGTGTTGATTTATCTCTGTGCTCTCAATTCAGGGGCAAACTTGACTTGTTCCTGATCTGAGGGGGAAACTTTTCAATATCTCACCATTGAACATATATGCTGTGAAATCTCATAAACACCCTTTATCATGATGAGAAAGTTCCATTCTATTCCTAGTGTGCTGTTTTTAATCATGAAAGGATACTGGATTTTGTCAAATTACTTTTCTTCATCAATTGAGATGATCCTGTAGTCTTTTTTTTTTTTTCCTTCATTCTATTAGTGTGGTGTATTACATTGAGTGATTTTCTTATGTTGAACCATCCTTGCTGTTTTCATTTGCCAAAGGCTGACAATGCAATATACCAGAAGTGGGATGGCTTTTATAAAGGGAATTTATTAGGATAAAAGCTTACAATTCTGAGGCTGTGAAAATGTCCAAATCAAGACATCATTAGAGATGCTTTCTCACCAAAGGTCAGCTTCTGGTGATCCTAGACTCCTGCCACATTGCAAAGCAAAATCAGGGCCGATTTCTGCTTTTTCTTCCAGGCTCTCCTGAGCTCAGCTATGTGCAATCAGGCATATAGCTTAACTCTTACTAGGACCTTTTCGCAGCTTCAGGCTGCTCAGCTGATTCCAGTCTCCAGCCCCTCACAGTTTCTCTGTCTTTCTGCAGCTGTAGGCCATCCTGGAGTCCTTCCTCACATGGCAGGGGGGAAATGTCAGCTCTTTTTCTCTGTGTTCCATTTATATAAGACTCCAGTAAAAGGACTAGGACACACCCTAGGTCCCACAATCTAATCAACAGCCCTTAACTGAAGCAATCTAATCAAAAGCAATATAATCAAAAGGTCCTTTGACTGAATCTAACCAAAAGTTCTCACATACCTTAGCTTAAAAACATAATTTTCGGGGATCTACAAAAGATACAAACCAGAACATCTGCATTCCTGAAATAAATCCCACAAGGCCATGGTGCAAAATTCTTTTAATATCCTGCTGGATTTGGCTTGCCTCTATATTCATAAGGGAAAATGGACTGTAATTTTCTTTTCTTGTGCTCGTTATATGCCTTTGGTAACAGGGTAATGCTGGCCTTATATAGTGAGTTAGAAAAGTAACCCTTCCCTCTATTTTTGGAAGAGGTTGAAAAGGTTGGTGTTAAATATTCTTTAAATATTAGGTAGAATCCAGCAGTGAAACCATCCAGTGCTGGAATTTTCTTTGTTGGAAGGTTTATGATTATTTATTCAATCTCTTTACTCATAGGGCTGCTGAGATTTTCTATTTCTTCTTGCATCAGATTAGGTAATTTGAATGTTTCAAGGAATTTGTCCATTTCATCAAGGCCTTCTAATTTGTTGGCATATAATTGTTCATAATACCCTCTTCTAATCCTTTTTATTTCTGTAAGGTCAGTAGTAATGTCTCCAGTTTCATTCCTGACTTTAGTTATTTGTGTACTTTTTTTTTTGTCAGTCTAAAGTTTTGTTGATTTTATTGATAGCTTAAAGAAAACAACTTTCAGTTTTGTTGATTCTATTATTTTTCTATTTTCTATTTCATTTATCTCTGCTCTCATCTTTACCATTCCCTTCCTTCTGCTCACTTGGATTTCAAATGCTGTTCTCTTTCTAGATCCTCCAGTTGTGAGGTCTTTCTTCTTTTTAATGTAGGCACTTAGAATTATAAATTTTCTTCTGAGTACTTCCTTCACTACAACGCACAACTTTTTTGTATTTTGCCTTTGTTTTCATTTGTTTAAAGATATTTCCTAATTTCGCTTATAATTTTTTCATTAACCCACCATTGTTTAACAGTATGTTCTCAATTTCTATATCTTTGTAAACATTCCAGTTTTCCTTGTTATTGACTTTTAGTTCTATTCCATTGTAGCCTAAGAAGATACTTTGTATTATTTCAATGTTTTTTAAAAACTTTGTATTACTTCAATGTGTTTTTTTTAATATGTTAAGATTTAATTTGTAGCCTAACATGGCCTATGCTGTAAAATGTTCCATGTGCACTTGAGAAGAATGTTTATTCTACTGTTATTGGGTAGTGTGTTCACATATGTCCATTAGGTATAACTGGTTAATAGTGTTGTTCAAGTCCTATATTGTATTTCCTTACTGATCTTCTGTTCAGATAATCAATTACTGAAATGAGTATATTCACACTTCCAGCTATTACTGTAGAACTATTTCTCCCTTCAATTCTGTCAGTGTTTTCGTCATATATTTTGGGCCTGTGTTGCAAAATGTACATAAATCTAAAATCATTATTTCGTCTTCCTGGACTGAAACTTTTATCAATATATAATGTCCTTCTTTGTCTCATCATCTTTTAGACTTAAAGTCTATACTGTCTGACAATAATACAGCCACTCCAATTTTTTTTCCCAATATTGATTTATTTTATTTTTCTTTATATACCCTCTTCCCCCACATGGTTCTCTCATCTATCTGCTCATTGTTTGCTCGCCTTCTCCAGAAGTGACCGGGAACCAAACCCAGGACCTCTCACATGAGAGATGAGTACCCAACGTCCTAAACCACATCCACTCCCCATGGGCTATGGCATCTGCTAGCTTGTGGCATCTGCTCATTGCAGCAGGGGCAGCATCTAGTTCGCTGTGGCAGGGGCAGCATGTAGCTCATTTGCAGAAGGGGCCAGTGTCTAGCCCATTGTGGCAGGGGTGACGTCTGCTCGTTTTCTTTTAAGAAGCACTGGGACCCGAACCCAGGACCTCCCCTGTGGTAGGCGGGCACACAACTGGTTGAGCCACATCCAATTCCCTCCAGTTCTCTTTTGATTACTGTTTGCATGAAGTAAGTTTTTCCACCCTTTTACTTTCAATCTCTTTGTGTCCTTGTATCCAAAGTGAGTCACTTGTATACAGCATGTAGATGGATCATGCTTTTTCATCCTCTTAATAGGGGAGGTTTAATCCACTGGCATTTAAGGTAAAATAACTGAGAAGGAAGGATTTACTTCTACCATTTGGCTATTTGTTTTCTGCATACCTTGCAATTTTTGTTCTCAATTACTCCATTATTGCATTACTCTCTGTTTATTTGCTTTTTTGTAGTGTACCATTTTTGACTGCCTTCTTTTTTCCTTTCCTCTGTATTTCTTAGTTATTTTCTTAGTGATTATCTTTATAATTACCGCTAACATAAAGTAGTAACAATCTATTTCATCTAGTAACTGCCTAGTTTCAGCAGTATACAAATTCACTTCTCCTAAATGTCCCTGTCAATTCCCCTTTATATTTTTATTTTCTCAGATTACATCTTTATATGGTATATGCCCATTAACATAGATTTAAAATGATATTTCACACATTTTCCTATTAAGTCATAAGTGGAGGAAAAATAGTTACAAACCAAAAGTACAGTAATTCAGGATTTTATATTTACCTATGCAGTTACCTTTACCAATGTTCTTTACATCTTATTTCTTGAGTTACTGTCTTGTGTCCTTTTATTTCAGCCTTAAGGATTCCTTTAGCATTTATTGTATGGCAGGTATTCTGTTAATGAACTCTTTCAGCTTTTGTTTTGCTGTAAATGTCTTAATTACCCTAATTTTGAAATTTTGCCACATATAATCTTGGTTGACATTTTTTTTCTTTAAAGACTTTAAATATGTCATCCCATTGTCTGTTGGCCTCCATAATTTCTGACGTGAAATACACTGTTAATCTTATCGGGGATCCCTTGTATGTGACAAGTCTCTTCTTTCTTGCTTTTAATATCCTGTTGTCTTTGAATTTTGCCAATATCACTGTAATTTATCATGGTATAGATCTCTATTGAAGTCCTTAAGAAAGTTTAATTTGAGCTTGAGCTTCCTAGATGGGTATATTCATGTCTTGCATCAGATTTGGGAAGACTGGGGCCATTATTTCTTTGAATACATTTTCTGCTTCCTAATCTCTCTCTTTTGTCCTTCTGAGACTCCAGTGATAAACATGGTGATATGCTTGATGATATCCCACAGGTCCCTTAGGCTCTAATCATTTTTCTTTTATTTTTTTCTTCCTGCTCCTCACACTGGATAATTCCAATTGTCTTGTCTTCAAGTTCACTGGTCCTTTTTTCTGCTGTTCAAATGCACTGTTGAATCCCTCTAATGAGTTTTTCTTTTAAATTACTCTACTTTGCAACTCCAAAATATCTGTCTAGTTCCTTTTTATATTAGTTAGCCAAAGGGGTGCTTATGTAAAATACCAGAAATTGTAAAGGATATTTGGGGTAGAAGCTTACAGTCACAAGGCCGGAAAGAGTCCAACTCAAGATACCAAAAGAGGTACTTTCTCACTCAGAGTCTGTTGCCACAAGTTAACACAAGATGGCAGGCAATGTCTGTGAGGGTTCAGTCTTCCTCCTCCTCCCAAGGCTCTGTGGTCCCAGCTTCCACCAATCTCAGTCGCAGGTTGGGACAAATCTTATCTCTCTCCCGGGGTTCATTTCTCTTCAGGCTCAGCTGCTCTGCCCTCTCCACCAGGCCAGATGTAAACTGTCAGGCAAATGGCTCATCTCTCTTCCCAGGGCCTCTGTTGTGTCTAATGGAGCCTTCTCTCTTTCCTTGTGTATCTGCTTCTCTGTGTGCTTATTTCCCGGGCTCCAGGATCAAAACTCCTACTAACTCCTCTGCAGGAGGAGTTTTCTCTCTCTGTGAGTCCCATCAAGGAGGCAGGGACTTAACACCCTAATGACATAGCCCAATCAAAGCCCTAAATCTAATGTAATCAAGTAAAAGTGAAACCTCTGAAGATAATACAATCTAATATCCCCAGAGGAAAAGACCAGTTTACAAATATAATTCAATATCTACTTTTGGAATTCATAAACAATGCCAAACTGCTACATAATTCTACTTCTTTATTTTGTTTTGACAATGTTTTCCAAATTTTCTTTAATTCTTTTTCCAAAGTTTCCTTTATCTCACTAAACATATTTAAGATAGCTGATTTAAAGTCTTTGACTAATAGTTCCAAGTATAAGCTCCCTCGGTGATATTTCTGGCAAACTTTTATTCCTGTGAATGGGCCACAACTTCCTGTTCCCTTGTGTGTTTTGCAATGTTTCACTGAGAGCTGGACATCCTAAGTATTATCTTCTTATAACTCTCGAAATCCACTTCTCCACTCCTCTGGGATTGCTAGGTTTCTTTGTTGTTGAAGGTGGTGAGGGCTGGAGCCATCAATTTGTATCTTTTCCAAACAGTGAATGGAGAGAGAGAGAGAAAAGAGAAAAAAAGAAGAAAAAAAAAACAGGTACTGCCTACTTAAGACCATCCTGCTGATTTTGCCTGAAAAGTGTTAGAACAGTGGCCATCCTCAGAGCCAACCCCCCAACAATCTGAAGTAGCTGATCCAAGAAACAGTCATCAGCAATCAGACCACACACTGAGATTTTGGAGGACTAGGTCTTATAGCACATCCTGGCAGCAGAAAACTATACCAGAAGCCCAGGTTCCAATCCTCACTTCTGCCTATCATGTGGTTGGGGGATGGGGAATGAAATGCATTGTATTTGCTGCAATTTACCAGTGTGTTCCTCTAGCTCTTACCTGGATGCTGCGGTGTTCCACCACACTACAGAAATTCATAATAGTTGATTCAGACAGTTCCTGCCATTTTGATAGTTGTTTTTACTAAAGGGACTGATTCCAGGAGCTTTCTACTGCATCGATTTTTATTAAGGTCTAGAGATTTTCCAGGTCCCTCAAATATCTAGGCCACACTTTCTTCTTCTCTCTTACAAACAAACAATCAAAAACTGACTCTATATCTGAAAAGTTCTATGATGCAAAATATGCTGAGAGAGCTCTTAATTTTTCCCTTATTAAGTAGCTCATGGTATTTATGTATACCTAATGATTTTTAAGGAGGTTCACTACTTTTTTTGTGGGTGGGGGAGTGTTACCCAGTATGTCCAAAAACTGATAGCTAACTGTGCTGGTCATAGAAGACTTGCACCAATAGCACACTCACTTTGAAATTAAACAATTTGCAATAGTCAGATCATGATAGATTGTGCTGCCATTGCAACCCTTATAACAGAAATGCTTATTAGCACAACATAAGTTTATTACTCAATTCATGCAAAGTCCTCTGTGAATTCAAGTCATTTTAACATTTTTAAGTGTACAGTTCTGTGAAATTAAGTACATTGATAATGCTGTGTAACTATCACCACTATCTATATTTCAGGACTCTTTTATGATCCAAAACACAAACTCATAAACATTAAGCAGTAACTCCCTATTCTCATCTAAATCCAGGCTGCAGTAAACACTGCTTTACATTACGTTTCTATATATTTGCTTATTCTAAGTATTTACTGTAAGAGAAATAATACATTTGTCCTTTTGTGTCTGGCTTCTTTCATGCATCATGATGACTTCAAAGTTCATCTATGTTGTAACATGTATCAGAATTTCATTTCTATGACTGAATAATATTCCATTGTATGTACATACCACATTCTGTTTATCTATTAATCAGTAGATAATAACTGGTTATTTTCAATGTTTTGCTATTATGAATAATGCTATGAGCATTGGTGTACAAATATCTGTTCAAGTTCCTGTTTTCAATTATTGTGGATATATACCTAGAAGAAACAGAATTCTAGGACAAATGATAATTCTATGACTAACTATCTGAGGAACCGACAAACTATTTTCCACAGTTGCTGCACCATCTTATATTTCCACCAACAATGTATAAGGGTACCTATTTTTCTGCATCCTCACCAATGCATGTTAGTTACTTTTTAAAATAACACTCATTCTAGTGGGTGTGAAGAAATATTTCATTGAAGTTTTTTTTTAAGATTTATTTTTAAATTATTATATACCCCCCCTTGCTGCTTGTTCTTGCTGTGTTCATTTTTGCTTTTTTTTGCATTCTTCTGTGTCTGCTTGTCTCTCCCTGCTGCAGCATCCCGCCGAGTCAGCTCACCACGCAGCGGCCTGCCTGCTCACGATGGCTTGCCCTGCCCACGGGGGCTTTGCCCTGCCCGCGGCAGCTTGCCTTCTCAAGGCGGTCTGCCCACTGAAGGAGGCCCCGGGAACCGAACCCGGGGCCTCCTATGTGGTAAACCAGCACCCTACCAATTGGGCTACAGCCGGCCCCTCATTGAAGTTTTTATAGTATTTCTCTAATGGCTAATGATGTTAAACATCTTTTCATATACTTATTGCACATTTGTATATCTTCTTCGGAGAAATGTATATTCAAATGCTTTGCCCATTTTTAAATTGGATTGTCTTTTTGTTGTTGAAGTGTAGGAGTTTTTGTATATTCTGGATATTAAAAGTTTATCAGATATATAGTTTTCAAATATTTTCTCCCATTGTGTGGGCAGTCTTTTAACTTTCATGATAAAATCAATTCTTTGACACACAAGTTTTTTTTACTATTGATGAAGTCCAATTTATCTACTTGTTCTTTTGTTGTTAATACTGTGGTATAAAATCTAAGAATCCATTGCTTAATTCAGGGTCCTGAAGAGTTTTCCCCTATGTTATCTTCTACAGGCTTTATACTTGTAACTCTTATGTTAAGGTCATTGATCCATTTTGAATTAATTTTTGTTGATAGCAAGTAGAAGGGATCCAAATATATTCTAGATTTCCAATTGTCCCAGCACCTTTGGTTGAAGGGAATAAGCTTTCTCCACTGAATGGACTTGGCACCCCTGTAGAAAATCAAATGCCCATACACCTGTGTGTTTATTTCTGGGCTCTAAATTCTATTCCATTTGGACTATATGTCCTCATGCCAGTACCATACTGTTTTAATTACTGTTGTTATATACACTATGTTTTGAAATCTGAGTCCTCCAACTTTGTTCTTTTTTTTTCCCAAGAATGTTTGGGCTTTTTGGGGCTCTTTGTGCAATTCCATATGAATTTGAAAATCAGCTTTTCCATTTCTAGAAGAAAAAAAAAACTGCTTGGGTTTTCTTAGGACATCTTTAATTTCTTTGAGGAATGTTTCGTAGTATTCAGTGTACAAATTTTTAACCTCTTGGTTGAATTTATTCCTAGTTATTTTATTCTTGTAGATGGTATGAGAAATGGAAGTATTAATTTCTTTTCAGAATGTTCATTAGTGATATATAGAATCACAGCTGATTTTTGCATATCCTGAAATGTTGCTTAATTTATTAGTTCTAGTGGACTAGTGTTTGTTAGTTTTGTGGATTATTTGGAATTTTCTGTATATACAATCATGTCACCTGCAAATTGAGATAGTTTTACTTCTGCTTTTCCAATTTGGATACCTTTTAATTTTTTTTCTTGCTTGATTGCTCTGTCTAGAATTCTACTACAATGGTTGAATAAGAGTTTTGATAGTGGGCATCCTTGCTTTGTCCTGATAGTAAGAGGAAAGCTTTGGGTCTTTCACCACTGAGAATGATGTTTGCTGTGGGTTTTCCATAAATGCCCTTTACCAAACTGAGAATGTTCCCTTCTATTCCTAGTTTTCTGAGAGTTTATATCATCAAAGGATGTTGGATTTTGTCAATCACCTTTTCTGCTTCAATTAAGATGATCATATGGGTTCTCCCCTTTAATGTGGTATATTACACTGATCGATTTTCTTATATTGAACCACCCTTGCATTCCTGCAGTAAAACACATGTGGTCCTGGTGTATAATCCTTTTAACATACTGTTAGACTCAGTTAACCAATACTTTCTTGAAAGTATTTGTATCTATAGTCATAAGGGATATTGGCTGGTAATTTTCTTTACTTGTGCTGGCTTGGCAACAGGGTAATTCTGGCCTCATAGATTTGAGTTAGGAAATAATCTCACACTCTTTATTTTTGGGGAGCATTTGAGAAGGATATATATTATTTCTTTAAATATTTGGCAGAATTACAGTGGTGAAGCCATCCTTACCTGGACTTTTCTTTGTGGGATGTTTTTGATTACTAATTCAATTTCTTTACTTGTTTTGGATCTCTTGAGATTTTCTATTTCTTCTTGAGTCAGTTTAGGTAATTTTTATGTGTGATGATTTGAAGCTGTGTTCCCCAGAAAAACATGTTCTTGAACTTAATCCATTCCTGTGGGTGTGAATCCACTGTGAGAAAGACCTTTAGATGAGGTTACTTCAGTTAAGGTATGGCCCAGCCTAATCAGGAAGGCTCCTAATCCTATTACTAGAGTCATTTATAAGCATAATGAAATTCAGACAGTGAGAGAGAAAGCCACAGGAAGCAAGACACTTAACATCAATGGGATCCAGAAGAGAAGGGAGAGACCAAGAGACACTGCCATGTGCCTTCCCATGTGACAAGCTAAAGACCAAGCCTCGCCAGCAACCAGCCCCAAAAAACCAGTCTTCGGGGAGAAAGCATTTCCTTGAAGATGCCTTGATTTGGAACTTTTTCCTAACCTCAAAACCACGAGCGAATAAATTCCCATTATATAATCCATCCCATTTCAGACTATTTGCTTGAGCAGTCCAGGAACTAAAACAGAATGTTTCTACAAATTTGTCCCTTTCATCTAGATTATCTAATTTGTTGGCATACAACTGTTCATAATATTGTCTTATGATTATTTCTATACGGCCAATAATAATGTCCTCATTTTCATTCCTGATTTTAGTTACGTCCAAAGTCATTTTTATTTGTCAATCTGGCGAAAGGACTGTTGATTTTATTGATCAACTTTTGGTTTAATTTTTCTAAAGTTTTTCTATTCTTTACTTCATTTACTTCTACTCTTTTATTATTTCTTTCCTTTTGCTTACTTTGGGCTTCAAATACCTTGGGGCTCTTGTGAGGTACGTATATGTTTATAATTGTTATTTCTTCTGGCTAAATTGAAACTTATAAATATATAATGTCTTTGTCTCTTATAACCATTTTTGACTTACAGTCAAATAATAATACAGCCATTCAGACTCTTTTTTGTGGCAATGTGTGGGAGGGGTAAGGAGTAGGGCATATGGGAATCCCCTACACTTCTTACATAACATCTATGTAATCTAAGTGTCTTTTAAAGAATTTTTTAAAAAGACTGTTTTGGTTAATATTTGCATAAATATCTTTTTTCCATCATTTTATTTTCAACCTCTTTGTGCCTTTGTATCTAAAGTGTGTCTCTTGTAAGTGGTGCATTGAAGTCTCCAACTAATATTGTAGAGACATTTATTTCTCCCTTCAGTTTTGCCAGTATTTGCCTCATGTATTTTGGGGCACCCTAGTTAGGTGCATAGATATTCATAATTATTTCTTCCTGGTGGATCTCCCCTTTAATTAATATAAAATGGCCTTCTGTAGCTCTTATAATATTTTTGCACTTAAAGTCTGTTTTGTCCAATATTAGTATAGCTACCCCTGCTCTTTTTTTTTTTTTTTTTTTTTACTATTTGCAAGGAATATCTTTTTCTAACTATTCCCTTTCTGCCTATTTGTTTCCTAGGGCTTAAAGATGAGTCTCTTGTAGACAGCATTTAGATAGCTCATATTTTCTTTATCCATTCTGCCAGTCTATGTCTTTTGATTGGGGAGTTCAACCATTTTATCATTTGGCTTTCACATGTCATATCTTATTTTGGTCTGTCTTTTTATCCTTTTGGATATCTGTAATGGTTTGACAGTTTTATTTAATTATGAATTCCAAAAATATAAATTGGATTATGCTTGTAAACTGATCTGTTCATCTGGGCATGATCAAGTTATGATTAGGGCATTAACTGAAACGTCAGTGGGACGTTGAGCCCCACTCCTCAGTGGGTGTGGTCTCAAGTATAAAAGGCTAGATAAAAGGGAGAAGCAGATGGGAGAAGCAGATCTGAGAAGCAGTTCTGATGTTGGAGTGAGCCGTTCGCCCGATAGTCTACAGCTGGCCTTGTGGAGAGACACAAAGCGTAGAGAGCCTCATGGTCTACAGCTGAACTTGTGGAGGAAGCAGAAGCTAAGCCTGGAGAGAAACGCAGCCCCAGCAGGAGAGGAACCCAAAGGCCTGAGCCCTTGCAGACATCAGCAGCTGTCTTGCTCCAACACGTGGACTTTGGTGAGGGAAGAAATTTATGCTTTGTGGCCTGGTAACTGTAAGCTTCTACCCCAAATAAATACCCTTTATAAAGACTGACCAATTTTGGTATATTTCAAAAGGCACCCCTGTGGCTGACTAAAACAATATCTTTTCCAATAATCTTCATTTCTACACTATTCTGCAAGCCTCTCTCTCCTGTCTTTTCCTTTCAACTTGCAGAACTTCCTTTAGCATTTCTTGGAGAGCTGGCCTCTTGTTTACAAACTCTCTTAGTTTCTGTTTATCTGTGAATATTTTAAACTCACCTTCCTTTCTGAAGGACCATTTTGCCAGATAAAGAATTCTTGGCTGGCAATTTTTCTCTTTCAGTACCTTAAATATATCATACCACTGCCTTCTCACCTCCATGGTTTCCGATGAGAAACCAGCACTTAGTCTTATTGCAGATCTCTTGTACATGACAAATCACCTTTCTCTTGCTGCTTTCAGAACTCTCTTTATCTTTGGCATTTGACATTCTGGTAGTAAGTATGTGTCTTGGAGTAGGTCTATTCAGATTTATTCTGTTTGGAGTATGCTGGGTTTCTCGGGTGTATATTTTCATGTCTTTAATTAGAGTTGGGAAATTTTCAGCCATTATTTCCTCAAATATTCTTTCTGTCCCTTTTCCCTTCTCTTCTCCTTCTGAAACTCCCATGACACATATCTTCATGTGCTACATGCAATCATTCAATTCCCTGAGCCCTACTCAATTTTTTCCATTCTTTTCTCTATCTGTTCTTCTGTCCTTTCCATGTCAGATGTTCTTTCCTCTAATATGCTGATTCTTTCTTCCGCCATTTCAAATCTGTTGTTGTATGCCTCTAATGTATTTTTAATCTCATTTATTTGCGTCTTTCATTCCCATGAGATGTTATTTTTCTGTCCAACCTTTCAAATTCTTCTTTGTGCTCACCCAGTGTCTTCTTTATGTCCTTTATCTCTCTTTTTTTAAGATTTTTAATTTATTTCTCCCCACCCCCTCATTGTTTGCACTTGCTATGTGCTGTGTCTTTATGAGGCACCGGGAACTGAACCCAGGACCTCTGATGTGGGAGGGAGGTGCCTAATCGTTTTGAGCCACCTCTGTTCCCTGCTTTGTTGTGTCTCTCATTATGCTTTTTCTTCTTCTGTCTCTTGTTGCATCATCTTGTTGTGTCAGCTTGCTGTGCCTGCCAGCTCGCTGTCTTCTTTAGAAGGCACCAGGAACCGAACCACGGACCTCCCACATGGTAGGCAGGAGCTCAGTCGCCTGAGCCACATCCACTTCCCTCCTTTATCTCTTTAGTCATATTTTTCTTCAACTTCTTGAACTGACTTAGATTAGTTGTTTCAAATCCTGTCTCATCTGGTGTTTTGATTTGTTCCTTTGACTGGGCCATATCTTCCTGTTTCTTAATATGGCTTGTAATTTTTTGTTAATGTTTAGGCATCTGATAATTATGTTGTGTTTACTCTGATGGTCAGTTTCTCTCTCTTGCCTAGAATTTTATTGTTAACAGACTGGGTTATGGCTCTTCTTTGATTCTTGGTTCAATTTATTCTAGGTCTCCAAAATTGCCTGCTTGATCAAAACAGGGTCAGGAACTCACTAAGGGGTGCAGACCAGTTTCCAAGGGCCTTGGGGAGTGGGACAGTAAAGGTGCCTAAAAGCCTTTTTTATTTTTTATTTTATCCCCTGGCGTGCACTTTCAAGGCCTGCCAGCAGATTGCGCTCTTTGGTAAACCTTTCCACTCGACTCTTTGGGGTGAATGTGCTCACTGCAACCCCCTCTAGGTGAGTGGTAGGAAACAATGTCCTGGAGAGTTCCCCCTCCAGGCTGGCTATTTAGAGCCAGACTCCACATTCAAACTTCCAACTTGATAGCACACTCCCTTTCCCCAGGGAGAAAGAACTCATGGCCCACATCTGTGTCAGCAGCAGCCAGTCCCAGTCAGTAAGGAGGGTGTTTGAGAAGGCAGGATATTTTTACTTCTCTAGTAGCTCCTGCAGAGCATGGTCAGGATAGGTGGAAACCGTGGGACTCTGCAGTCCAAATTTGCAGGCCAAAAGCTGGAACAGCGGTAGGCTATTTCCTTCCCTCTCCCTATTCCTCAGGAATCCCTGTGGCCTTCTCAGTCCGTAGATGCACACCAGGGACCAGGCGACCTGATGCTGTCTGTCCTGAGAGTAGGGCATTGAGTGCCAGCAGCAGCCCAAGTTACTCAAAGATCCTCACCACAGTTACTCATCTCTTCACCCCTCTGTTTCCTAGGTGCTGCCCAGCACTCCCCTGATCTCTAGAACCACAGAACTGTTATTCTAGACCAGGGGTTCTTAGCCTTTTTTGTTCTACAGACCCCTCTGCGAGTCCAGTGAAAACCACGGACCCCTTACTAAGTCCACACTATACTGTGTATTATTTAATAAATAACATCACACCAGCACCAACACATCCCCACAAGTATAATGTGTTTTGTTTTTTTTTTCATTTCAATTCAAGTTCAAAGACCCCTTGTTAAGAACCCCTGTTCTAGACAGCTTCTGTCAGTCCTCTAGCTGTTTTTTCTGGGAGAGAAATGAGCCCTTTAACTCTCTAATCCCTCATCTACCCAAACGTGCCCCTAAAGTGAGTCTCTTGTAGACCGCATATAAATGGATCTTGTTTTTGCATCCAATCTGCCAAATTTAATCCATTTACATTTATGGTAATAACTGGTAAGGAAGGATTTA
>PVKH010020973.1:0-14455 GCA_004027955.1 Chaetophractus vellerosus | reverse complement strand
GCAACTGTGGTCATTTTGGGCCCTTACAGCATAGACTGCTGCCCACACCGGCAGCTCCATCCCGCCCCAGGCAGGGGAGGAAGGGGCGTGAAGCTTCATCAGCCTCCCAGGCAACGACAAATAGTCCTGACCTGCACAACTTGGATTATACGTGGCTGTGGCTGTCTCTATCCCTGACAGTGGAGAAAAGTGGGAGAAGCTTCACTGGTCCCTGGGGCACTGTGGGCAGCTTCAGCCTCCACAGCTTACAGTAACAAATACATCCTTGGCTCCTACTACATAATCAGCAAGGCAGAGAGGGCAAGAATGCCTTAAAATAAGAGAGAAATTGTGCCAAGAATAAATACATCTAGTAAGCCAGATGCCAAGACACCAACAAAAAACTACAATCCTTACCAAGAAACACAAAGATATGGCCCAGTCAAAGGAGCAAGATAAGCCTCCAGATGACATAAAGGAGTTGAAACAACTACTAATAGATGTTCAAACAAGTCGTCTTAATAAATTCAACAAGATGGAAATTATACAAAGCACTGTCTCTGATCATAATGGAATAAAGGTGAAAATCAACAAGAGGCAGAAAAAGGAAAAATTCAAAACTATATGGAGATTAAACAACACAGTCTTAAATAATCAGTGAGTCAAAGAAGAAATTGTGAGAGAAATTAATAAATATCTCAAGACAAATTAAAATAAGAACACAATATATCAGAACCTATGCGATGCAGTGAAGGCAGTAGAGGGAAATTTATAGCCCTCGGTGCTTACATTAAAAAAGAAGAAAGAGCTAAAATCAGTGCCCTAACTATATTGCTGGAGGAACTAGAAAAAGAGCAGCAAACTCTTCCCAAAGCAAGTAGAAGGAATGAAATAACAAAGCTAGAGCAGTAATAAATGAAATTGAGATAAAAAAGCAATAGAGAGAATTAACTAAACCAAAGGTTGGTTCTTTGATAAGGTTAACAAAATTTAAAAAACCCTTAGCAAGACTGACAAAAAAAAAAAAGAGAGAGAGAGAGAAGATACAAATAATAAAATAAAAAATGAAAATGCGGACATTACTACTGACACCACAGAAATAAAAGACATCAAAAGAGGATACTATGAACAACTGTACACCAACAAACTAGACAATGTAGATGAAATGGAAAAATTCCCAGGAACATACAAACAACCGACACTAACCCTAGAAGATACCAAAGACCCCAAGAAATAATCACAAGTAAAGAGATTGAAACAGTCATCAAACAACTCTCCAAAATGAAAAGTCCAGGACCAGATGGTTTCACAGGTGAGTTCACCAAGCATTCAAAGAAGATTTAATACCAATCTTACTCAAGCTCTTCCAAAAAATTAAGCAAGAAGTAATGCTACCAGACTCACTCTACGGAGCCAGTATCACCCTAATACCAAAGCCAGGTAATGATATTATAATAAAAGAAAATTACAGACCCATTTCTTTAATGAATACGGATGCAAAAATCCTCAACAAAATACTTGCTAATCGAATCTAACAACACATTAAAAGTATTATTCATCATGATCAAGTGGGTTTTATACCAGGTATGCAAAGGTGGTTCAACACAAGAAAATCAAACAGCATAATACACCACATTAATAAATCAAAGAAGAAAAACCACATGATCCTATAAATTGATGCTGAAAAGGCTTTTGATAAAAACACAGCATCCTTTCTTGATAAAAATACTATGAAAGATAAGACTTGAAGGAAACTTTCTCAACATAATAAAGGCCATATATGAAAATCCCACAGTGGTGAAAGACTGAGAGCTTTCCCACTGAGATTAGAGACAATACAAGGATACATACTGTCACCACAGTTATTCAATATAGTATTAGAGATTCTAGCCAGAGCAATCAGTCAAGAAAAAGAAATAAAATGTATCCAAATTGGAAAGGAAGAAGTAAAACTTTCGCTATTCACAGGTGATATGATCCCATACCTAGAAAGTCCCAAAAATACTACAACAAAGCTGCTGGTGCTAATAACCAGTTTCAGTAGAGTATCAGGATACAAGATCAACAGGCAAAAATCAATGGTATTTCTATACACTAGTAATGCATAATCTGAGGAGGAAGTCAGGAAAAAAATTCTATTTGTAAGAGCGACTGAAAGAATCAAATATTTAGGAATAAACTTAACCATGGACGTAAAGCACCAGTATTCTGAAAGCCACAATGCATTACTAAAATAAATAAATAAAGACCTATATAATTGAAAGAACATTCTATGCTCATGGATTTTAAGACTAAACATCAAGATGTCAATTTTACCCCAATTGATATACAGATTCAATGCAATCCCAATAAAAATTCCATCAGCTTTTTTTAAACAAATGGAAAACACAATTTTCAAATTTATTTGGAAGGTTAAGGGGCCCCAAATAGCCAGAAACATCTTAAAAAGGAAAGGTAAGTTGGAGGACTTTCGCCTCTGGTTTTTAAATCATATTGCTTAACCACAGTGGTAATTTATGCATTGGTGTATGCATAAAGATAGACACAAAGACCAATCAAACTGAACGGATGGTTCAGAAACAGATCCTCATGGCTATGGTCAAGTGATTTTTGACAAGCTTCTCAAACCAACCCAGTTGGGTAAGAACAGTCTATCCAACAAATGGTGCTGGAAGAACTGGATATCCATAGCCAAAAGAAAGAAAGAGGACCCCTGTCTCACACCTTATACAAAAATTAACTCAGAATCGATAAAAGACCTAAATATAAAAGCTTGAACCATAAAGCTCCTAGAAGAAAATGTAAGAAAACATCTTCAAGACCTGGTGGTAGATGGTGCATTCTTAAACATTACAGTGAAAGCATGAGCTATGAAAGAAAACATGGACAAATGGGACTTCCTCAAACTTAAACACTTTTGTGATTCAAAGGTCTTCATCAAGAAGGTGAAAAGGCAGAAAATATTTGGAAACCACATATCCAATAAGGGTTTGATTTCCATTCTATATAAAGAGATCATAAATCTCAACAATAAAAGAGCAAGCAATCCAACTTAAAAATGGGCAAAAGACTTAAACAGACATTTCTCCAAAGAAGAAATACAAATGGCCAAAAAGCACATGAAAAAATGTTCAATATCACTAGCTATTAGGGAAATGCAAATCAAAATGCAATGAGATATCATTTCACACCACATAGAAAGGCCTTAATTTAAGAAAGAGCAAACAATAAGTGCTGGAGAGGATGTGGAATTGTGAAATGGTGCAGCCTCTGTGGAAGACAGTTTGTTGGTTCCTGAGGAAGCTAAATATATAACTGCCATATGATCCAGCAATTTTTCTACTAGGAATATATTCAGAAGAGCTCAAAACTATGATGCAAACAGACATTTGCACATTGATGCTCATAGCAGTGTTAATCACAATTGCCAAAAGTTGGAAACAATCCAAGTGTCCGTCAATCAATGAATGGATAAAAAAATGTGGTATACACATATGATGGAATATTATGCTGCAGAAAGAAGAAATGAAATTGGGACACATATCATAACATGGCTGAATCTTGAAGACATTATGCTAAGTGAAATAAGCCAGACACAAAAGGACAAATATTACATGGTCTCACTAATATGAACTGAAAATGAAGAATAAATAGATGAAGTTAAAACATAGAGTATAGGTTATTAGGAGATAAACAGAAGACTGTGAAATAGTGCTGATGCTTCATGTATGTAGAACTTTTAATTAACTTGACTGTAAATAAGTTGAAATGTTGAAGAGTTGATGGTAACACGTTAGAGTGTGTAGCAGCTGGTTCATAAATGGGATTATGCCTGAAAAGAGTAGACTAGGGATGTAAACGTCAGTTGAAAGAAAGTTAGAGAATAATCTAGGGACTGAATAACACAATGAACCCGGAGGTGGGTGAGAATTGTGTTTGATGGTACAAATGCAAAAGTGTCCTCTGAACTAGAACAGATGTACGTCACTATTTCAGGGTGGTGGGAATGTGGAGAAGCATGGGGAAAATACAAATAATGGACTATAGTTGACAGCAATGCTGTAATATTCTTGCATCGATGCCAAAGATATACTGTGTCAATAATAGGGGGTAATGGAAAAATAGGCCAAATGTTCATATGGACCATGGTTGGGGGTAATAGTCTGGTGATATTATCTCATAATCTGTAACAAATGTTCCACAACGGTGTGGTATGTTAGTGAAGGATTGTTGTATGGGAATTCTACACACGTGTATGAATATTTTGTAAGTTCACAACTTCTGTAATAAAAATATTTTTAAAAATGAAAGCTTAAGAAATAATGCTTAGCCTTTGGTTCCAAGCCAGACACCATTTCAACCCTTCCAAGGAAAATTTATTTTTAAAAATATATTTGTGAAAAAGTGGGATTTATTTCAAGTATGCAAGGCTGGTACAACAATCAAAAAGCAATTAATGTAATACATCATATCCACAAGTTAAAGAAGACAAAATAAGCTAATGATTCAAAAGAAGCAGATAAAGCATTTGGAAAAATTTAACACCAATTCATAATAAAAATGGTCACCAAACTAGGAAGTGAGGGGCACTTCCTCAAATTGATAAAGAACTTCGACAAAACCCTACAGCTAATATCATACTTAAAATCTATGTATTTTCCACTAAGATTGGGACAAGACAAGGATGCTCCCTCTGCCTACCTCTATTCAACATCATGCTGAAAGTCCTCGGTAATACTCTAAGACAATAAAAGGAAATAAAATGTATACAGATTAGAAAGGGAGAAATGCAACAGTTTTTGTTTGTAGATGGCATAATTTTCTATGTAGAAAATACCAAAGGAAAAACAAAAATACTCCTGGAACCACTAAGCAGTGATAGCAAGGTTATAGGACACAAGGTTAATATACAAAGGTCGATTGCTTTCCTACATGTCCAGCAATGAACAGTTGGAATTTGAAAATAAAAATAAAACAACATTTACATTAGCATTAAAAAATGAATCGCAGGTATAATCTAACAAAATATGATTATCTAAGGAAAACTACAAAAGTCCCAGGAAAAAAATCAGGGAAGTTGTAAATAAATAAAAAGATATTCTAAGTTCATGGATAGAAAGAACTGAATATTGTTAAAATTAAGTTTTAACAATATTCTTCTCAAATTATCAATAGATTCTACATGACCACAAACAAAATCCCAGAATTTTATTTTGTGGATATCAACAGATTCTTAATTTATGTGGAAATGCAAAATACTAAGAATAGCCAACATACTGAAGAAGGGCAAAATCGGGGAACTGAAACTACCTGACTCCAAGGCTTTCTATAAACCTATAGTAACCAAGACAGCATGGTATAGTAAAAGAATAGAGAAACAGATTAATGGAACATAATGGAGAACCCAGAAATAGAACCGCACAAATATGTCATCTGATCTTTGGCAAAGGAGAAAGGGCAGTTCAAAGGATAAAGGGCAGCCTTTTCAACAAATGGTGTTGGAACAAGTGGGCATTCACATGCCAAAAAACTGAATCTAGACACAGATCTTACACCTTTCACAAAGAAATAACTCAAAACTGATCATAGAGCAAAATGTAAAATGTAAAACTGTAAAACACCTTGAAGATAATATAGGAAAGAATCTCAGAGAACTTGTGTTTGACGATGACTTCTAAGATAAAACAGCAAAAGCTCAATCATGTAAGGAAACAATGACAAGTCGAAATTCATTAAAATTAAAATCTTCTGTTCTGCAAAAAACACTGTTAAAAGAATGAAAAGCCCACTCCAGCCTGGGAGAAAATATTTGTAAATCACATATCTGGTAGAGGACTTGTAACCAAAATACACAGAGAACACATGCATGTCACCAATGGGAATACAAATAGCCTAATTAAAAATTGGGCAACAAGGTTAGAAGAGTTGAACAGACACACCACCAAGAAGATAAACAGATGGCAAATAAGAATATAAAAAGACGCTCAGCACCAGATGTCATTAGGGAACTGAAATTTAAAACATCAGTGAGATCCCACCATATACCTACTAAAATAGGTATAAATGGCTAAAATCCAAGACACTGGCAAGACCAAGTGCAGAGGAGAACATGGAGGAGAAGGAGTCTCCTCACTGCCAGTGGAAAGGCAAAACGGTATAGTCAGTTTGAAAGAAAATTTGGCTGTTTCTTATAAAACTAAGCATAGTCTTATCATACAATCCAGCAATTGTGTTCCTCGGTGTTTTTGCTCAAATGAATTGAAAACTTATGACTATATAAAGACTGCACTTACATGTTTATAGCAGCTTTATTCGTAATTGCCCTAAATTGGAAGCAATCGAGATGTCCTTCAACAAGTGAATGATTAAAAATGTGGTACATCACACAACGGGATATTACTCAGAGATAAGAAATAGACGTGTGCTATCAAGCTATGAAGAGACATGGAGGAACCTGAAATGAAGATCGCTATAGTCCAATTACATGACATTCTGGAAAAGGCAAAAACTGTAGAGACAGAAAAGGTATCAGCAGTTGCCAGGGGTTGTTCGGGGGAGATGGAGGATGAAGACATGTAGCAGAAGACAGACTTAGTGTGCTGAAACTATGCCACAGTCACCATGGTGATTGTGGATACGTGACATTGTGTAAAATAGTCAAAACTCATGTAACTGTACAACACAGAGTGACCTCTAATCTCAACTATGAGCTTTAGTTAATAATAATGTATTAAGAATGGCTCATCAGTGTAAACAAATGGGCTGCACAAAGGTAGGATGGGTTATATGGTACAGGGTTATATGGGAACTCACTGTACTTTCTGCTCTATTTTTCTGTAAACCTAAAACTGCCCTAAAGAAAGTCTATTAAAATGAAAAATAAATAAACAGATTTGTGAACTCCTCTAAGTTCTTCAAGCATGGAACCTCAAGGTTTGACTTGAAACAGTCAATAAATAAAGCAATCAAATATATAATTTTCAAGTAAATATACACTGAGGTCAGTGCTTGTGAATTTCCTAACCTGCAGGATAAAAGAGTTCAAAAATCGTTTCAATTTCAAGATAACTAATAGAAACCAAATGAAGGAATTAAACTGGTGTTCTATTTAGTTTTTCCACTCAATTTACAGAAATATGCAAACTTTTCCATGTCCCACTGTGAAAAACAAATTATCTTTTTCTTCTTGCAGTTGTACACATAAATTTGCACGGCCGCATAAGTGATTGTTTAGTATACAGATTTTTTTTCAAAACTGGGAAAATTTTTTTATTGGATGATTATCGTTTGAATAGCATATCTATATTTGTCATCAAGAGAAAAATTATGACAATAATCCCTTTGGTGAAGCTAAATTTTACAAACTCTTATTGGAATGAAATGCAGATGTTGAGTAAATGGTGAAACTTACCTAAATATAGAACAGGAGAAGAAATTAAAAGGCAGTTTATGAATTATTCATTGGGTTGGATATTCAATAACTATGAAAACGCTGTGCGTCCTTAGGACTGTGCCAGCACATCCAGCCCTACAAGGACATATGGCCACATCTGTAGAACTTCAGAGTTCTCAAATTATGCTCCTAAAAACTCTAACACAGAGATCATAGAGAAGAATGAAAAACTGGAGGACATCAAACATTTAGATGTGTATGTATATATATTTAAATGGGGCCCCTAAGCTATGTCTTTCAGATCCCTTCTGAAAAATTTTATGGGGAATTTTGAGATGTTTTCTGTGGAACTATTTAAACTTACTTCTCAGGCTTCCGCCTTTGACTGAAGTTCAAGTTGCCTTCGTCTCCATGCGATGCACCTGCTGGTCAGAGCTCCTGTGACTTCTGTCCTTGCCCACGACACCATCCACTTTACCAAAGTGGGGACAGGAACCGCTAATGATAGTTATCAGGTGTAATAACATGTCACAATTAGCTTCAGACAAAAAAGTCCCCAAGCTCCACTTTAGTAATTGGGATGGTGAAATTTGTGTCCAGTTGTTGGCCAGACGCCGCCTACATGTTGCTCGGGAGGCTTCTGTACGGTCATTAGGCTCTACCGTCAGCTCTAGGCACAGGAGCTCACCCTCAGTAACGTGGGGGCCTCAGCCAACCAGCGGCACGCGCTGCGGGCAAAGAGCTGAGGTTCAAGAATAGAGAAATTCTGCCTCTCCGAATTTCTCCTCTGCTGGCCTTCCCTACAGATGTCAGACTCGCAATCCCCACAGTCAAGTGAGCCAATTCCTGAAAATAAGCCCCTTTTTACATATATGTACATGTGTGTGTATATGTTCTTTTTCTTTAGAGAATCCTAATATGTGGGTTTAATTGTGTGCAGATGTAGCGTACAAAGACACCAAAGATGCTCTTCTATAAAATTGTTTACAGCCCTGAATAATAATAGTATATCACGAGGGAGCGGATGTGACTTAAGCGATTGAGCGCCCACTTCTCACATGGGAGGCCCCGGGTTCAGTTCCTGGTGCCTCCTAAAAACAAAACAAACAAACAAACAAACAAAAACAACAACAATGCAGGAGCTTATATGGCTCAGTGGTTGAGTGCCAGCTTCCCACATGTGAGGTCCCAGGTTCAATTCCTGGCCCCTAGTACCTCAAAAAAAGCACAAAGTTAAAAGAAAAATATCTGGCCTCTCATTTGATTGTAGTCATTCTCATACATTTGTTCCTTGAGAAACGATATAATCAGAAGAAGCAAATTTTCACTTTTGTTACTCAGAATACTTTTGAAAAATGCTGCATGTAATTCACGGTACATATGCACATGTGTGCAAACCGTGTAGTAACTCCATGGACACCGAGGCATTCACGGCCGAGAAGCTGTAAATCTCTGTCGAAGGAGATCCTTCTGTCATGAACTAAATCGGTGGCATTGAACTGAGTCTCCCCTATAGAGCCACTGTCACATTTATGTCCAAAGGAAATGTCACTATTACAAGTTCCAATACAAATATTTTTTTACTAGCAGCACTTGAATAGTGAATAATCTTATAAGATTGGTCAAAAAATATTTGTTAATTGATGGAAGAAAATGGTACTGCATGGTTTTATCATGCATTGCTGTGATTGTCAATGAAATCAAATAGCTTTTCCTTTGTATTTTTGGTTTTATTCTTCTATTGTGAATTTCTGGACTTGTCCTTTAACCATTTTTCCATTTTTATTGATCACAAATTGTTAACAGTTTAAGATTCTTTTATGAATTCCAAGCACAGGAAGATTATGATTGTAAACTGATCTATTCCTCTGGGCGTTATACCCTTTGATTGTGTTAGATTCAGCTGAGTTGTCTTTGATTATCTTAGCTATTAAAAACAGAGCTTTGATTCGACCAGGTCAGTAAGGTGTGGCTCAGGTTGAGTCCTCGTCCCTTTGTCCCTTTGATGGGCTGATACAAACATTCACTCAACTGGAAAATAAAGTATCCCCTAGCAATAGGCTTTGCTTATTTTTTTCTACTCAGCTTGAATTATAGGTCTAAGCATATGAAAGAACATGGTTTTCAACAATATTTTAATATAATATTTTTTAAAGTTTAATGCATAAGGTATGCGCCAACTAACAGAGTGATGATAGTACAGCAAATGTAGCAATCATTTATTTTATCTGTGCAAAATTCAGAAAAGGGTAAACTCATGAAAACTTCAAAAAGGAATATGGACCATGATGGCAAGTTACAGTGATGATGTTTTTGAACACTTTCTAATAAATATTATCTCCCTAGTTCTTAAATTCTAGAAGCTATTTTTAATTTAATCATTTTACTTCTACATAAATTTGGTTTGGAAAAAACATTTTGCTGGTAGCATGGCTACCATTTTGAAAAAAATTAAAGTAATTGTAATTAAATTATAAAGACAAAATTTGCCTTTTCCTCAAAACATTGGAGGAGGAGGAGAGGAAGAAGAGTAGTAAAGATTGAGCCATAAACACAAAAGAATTAATATTTACTTGTATAAAAGCTGTCAACATATCTCATTTACTATTTATACTATACACACGTAGCTTTTTTAGTATCATCCATTATAACATTTTACTCTATCATTATAAGAAACAAGTGTACTATATTTAGAAAGAAGCTATTACTATTAAGTTGACATAAATCTTGTTTAATATTCTCTCCCTGTGAAAAGGGACAGTGGCAGTGATAATTTGGGTGACAGATTTCTAATTGTTCTGCTGGCCATAAAATTAAAAAGAAAAACTGTCATGAGAGACGATAAATAAAAAAGAAACCCAGAAAACATATGGAAAGTCCAGACACTAGACTAAAATAGAAAACACTCATGGAAAATACTTGCATTTCGTGTCGAGTGATCATGAGATGAATTATAGAAAAGAATGTTAACATGCATTATTCTATATGGCAAGTTTCCATGAGGTCAACTTATTTTTGCCCTAAAATACCATGTTTTTGATAAGATTGCTTCTAAGACCACTTTTTAAATTGTTTTAAAACTAAAACAAAACCCCTAAATAAGATTTGCCACTAAAAAATGAATGTGTCAATGTGCTCCCTGACCAAGAGGGTAATTGGACTGTCGCAGGAATTACATCAATGTCTCTCTCTACCTTTCTGGACACATGCAGGCACGTAAGGAGGGCCTGCTATACCTGCATGTACATACTCCTCTAGCTTCTTCTAGTGGCAAGAAAGCCTTTCTATTTCCTTTGGCCTTGCAATTAGAATGTTGTTTCACAGCAATCCACTGATTCACATAAAAGACAACACATGTTGCATTGGTTTACCCAGTATTTAACACCACAACCTCTAGATATTAATTTTATTCATCAATTGTCTTCCCCCACTGGATATAAACTCTTTGAGGGAGGAAATAATTGCATATTTTATTCAGTGCTATGTTTTATGTGACTAGAACAGCCAATAACACATAAATACTTGTTTAAAAAACCATAAATATTGGCAGCAATGAGTATCTCTTCATCTTCTGCTACTTTCACTGTATAGAACATTAACTGTATGCTTACATTTATTTCATATTTGTTTTCATCACAAAGTTTCTCTCATGTTAGCCGCGTGGGGCATATTTTCTGCACTGAGTTTGGTTACTAGGTGTGTATCCACCCAGATCAGGTGGACTGTGCTACACAATCAAAGCTGTTAAGTTCTCTTAAAGAAAAGGAGGACCAGAACCAGACTCCCAGTAGACATCACTCAGAAAACTGTTGGGACTTTGATCTACCTTCTTCATAATTGAGAGTCTTCCCTATTTCTTTTTCTCTTTTAGGTCTTTTTTTTTTTTCTTTTCCTTTCTCCACTTTCCCTGTACACATCTTAAACATTGAAAGCACACATAACTATAGAAATTTAAGGTACGATATCTTACTAAGTATTGTTCTGGCTTGAACAGATATAACCAATATTGCTCCTTATTACCATTATCGCTTTTGGAAAACTACACCTGGCATGTATGTTTACAGGGTACATGCATGTACCTGAACCAGAAAAGTAAACCTGACCTTATGTTAACTGTTGCATTGTTTTACTTATCAGTGATCAATAAGTCCACAATTCATGTAAAAAGACACAACAGAAATGCTCTATGACATTAATTAATTTTATATAATTTTGGAAATAATGAGTAGGCTCCATATTTCTTTTATCAAGGAAACTCCTAAACTATTTACATATATATATATATATATATATATATATATACTCTTGACAATTAATATTCAGCTGTAGTCTAAGAAGCAGTTTTCCTACAAATGTGTTCAGCTATTCTTAATATAACTATTAACTATTTTGGGGACTTTTTCATACTTCAAAATTTTCCATTAATTCCTATAATGACAAAACTAAGTTATAATCCAAGCTTAGTGGCACTGCTCCACAATGTGTTTATCGATTGCAATGAATGTACCTCACTGATGAAAGGAGTTGCTAACGTGGGAAAAGTGGGAGGGGTGGGGAGTGGGGCATATGGCAACCCCCCATACATTCTCTGTAACATTTGTGTAATAAAAGTAGCTTTTAAAAATAAAATAGTGGAAAAAAACCCTAAAGACAATATGATGATTAATCCAGTGTACATTAAAAATATTCATTTTAACAAAAGCTGAAGGAATGATTTACCACTGAAGCTGCCCTATCAGAAATGCCAAAGGAGCCCCTTGGAAATAAAGGAAAGGACACTAGCCAGAAACATGAAGCCATATGAAGAAATAAAGATCCATGATGAACTTAAAAAAATGCATCTTATCTTTAAATGAATCTTAATTTTAAAATATTTTTTCTGTTAGAAAATTCAACCACATGGTAATCTTCTGAAGTTATAATGTCTATGTAAAATATAGTGTGAGATTTTGTTACTTAAATGTCAATTTCAGCATACTTTGATTTATGTCTCATTGAGATGAAAGCTGAGTGAAAGTGTGTAAAAATTAATTTTCATTTTACTTCATCAGGATAGTCCTTTTAATAGATAGATAGATAGGTAGATAGATAGACAGACATAGACAGACATGTTTGTTTTTAATGGTGAATTCATTCACTCTGCTTCTTTTATCTGTGGATTTTAAGAAGCACGGGGCTTCTCTGGCCATAGATTTTAAGAACTGTCATACAGATAGCAGTTGGAAGCCACACCGGGGGTCGTGTCCCTCAGGCCTTCAGCAAAGAGCTGTGGATGATATAATAATTAATGTAAGGGGCTATTTACAGTTGTTACAAAAATCCTAATAAATACAAAAGCAATGACAACTCCATGCCTTGATAAGTCTGTCTGGAGGTATTTTATGGAAAGAAAAGAATATGTGGCTGCCAAATTGTACTCAAACTTCAAATATAAGTAAACTTCATTAATACAATATTAAAATTATGAACTTACAAATAACATAAATTTCCCCCCACCCCCCACCCCCATCCCTTATGGCACTTCTCTCTAACTGAAGTCAGGAAACATTTCAAAACGAAAATCTAATTGTGGTAGTTCCTTGTTAAAAAAACAACAATGCAAAACAAAGGACAACAACAAAAAAGGCAAATCTTCCAACTCCTTTCTTTTGATCTTTGGAAAAACAGTATGTTCTGTGTGTGGCCTTTTAGAGAAGACAGGAAGATGTGGCTTTAAGAATAGAAAATAAATTCAAATTGGGAAAAAGAGCCTTTTAATCAAACTTTATTTAAACGTCAAATATATGCTTTGTATCATGAAGTTATTAATCAAATAACTGTGAAACATTTAAAATATTATTTAACTATTTATAAATTGTTGTTCCCAATATTACATTTGAGAGTGATATCTTAATCTTAGACTGAAAAGGCTTTTACTTTTCTATATAACACTTCCCATCTGTGTTTCTTGACTGCTCATTATAAATGATGAATACCAACTAAATAATCTTAATTAAATGGGAAAATAAAATTTAAAATACTGGACGTTGCTATATAGATTAAAATAATTTATCACCCTCAAAGTTGTCCCACTGCTTATAATAATTATTAGATTTTTCAAATCTTATTTTGCTAAATCAAATCTGCAAAATTTATAGGCAGTTAGCAAAGAGAAGCATAGTATTTTTTAAGATAAGAAAAAGAATTAATTTTCCATATGCATGTCAGCTTCAAAAAAAGAAAATCTTTGTTCTCCCACCAAAAATTATGTCCCTAAATCTACGTGGCAGTGGGACGTAGATAAAGTTGAGAATACTGTAATAAAATCCTGAATTTTATGATGAGCTATTAGCTTTAGATATTTCATTTAGCTTCGCTGAGCCTCAAGTCCTGTGTTTCTAAGATGAACACAATAAAGCATATTCTGTCCACCAGGAAAGGTTGATTTTTTTCATATAAGCCACAATAAGGACTTGATAGGCAAATGTGGTTATAGTGCCAAAGCCATCAGAATTATCCCATTTACATCTGTGTATGGAAAATGTGATTAGCACAAAGTAGCAAATGAGTGTAGAAATATAATACAGTACTTGGAATTTTAGAGACTGTAGAAGACACTGTACCCCAGTGTTATCACATAGAATCTTAAAAAAAGTAGGATTTTCTGAAGGCAGTGAAAAATTTGTAAAGCTTGATATGAAGAATAAAAATAAGAAGAATCTATTTCCAGTGTTCGAGTGATAACCCTTTATAATATCTGTGTGTATTCTAGTTTGGCTGAAATAAAGATTTGTTCGAGCTGGAATGCGGTAGGGGACTATGGTAGAAAGGCCTGCAGCCTTTCCCTGGGACCCACAAATATATCCTGTCCGCAGGAAGAGGTGTGTCTGTTGGCCTGGCTGGGTTTACCACTCCCACCGTAGATAATGAGAATACAACACTCTCCTCCCCCACTCTCTTAAGCACACATAAATATTCACTGGAGACAGTCGATTCTGGGGGGCATGCTTGAGAACATCTGGTTCACACCCCTGTGTTATATTTGTCCCTGGCAGGGCATGAGCTGTGCCCCTGCACAATGGCGCGGGGACACAAGAGGGGTGC
>PVKH010020972.1:0-14439 GCA_004027955.1 Chaetophractus vellerosus | reverse complement strand
ATTAAAAGCGATCTTCAGAGTTAAAAGTTTACGTGTCTATAAATTATAAAAAATCTAACATGATTCATCAGTGGTCGGCCTGCAGCTGGCCCTGCAGCTTGTTTCTGTATGGCTACAAGTTAAGAATGACTTGTTCATATTTTTAAAGTATTGTTAAAACCAAAACCAAAACAAAGAAGTTATGTGACAGATACCACATGTGGCCTGCCGAGCCAAAAATATTTACATTCTGTCCCTTTACAGAAAAAGTTTGCCAACCTCTACTCTAGATATTTTTATAGTAGCAAACACATAACATTTTAAAATTCAGTCTAACAGATATACAAACAAAAACAATTTGGAGAGATCACGTGCAAAAATGACAAAGCAATGGTGACAGACTGGAAAATAAAAATGAGATTCACATTGCCAGGGCCTTTATAAAATAATCCAGGCTTCCTAGACAGTAATCTGGTTTCATGTGACAAGAAGAACAAATGTGTTTCTGTCCTCTGACCTGGGATGACAGAGCCCCAAAGTGGGTTTATCTGCACTCACAAAAAAAGCACAAAGAAAAAAAGAAAACCCGTAAGTGTTTTCTGGTCTGTTCATAGTGCACTATTTAGAAGAAAAAATAACTGGAAATTAAAATGTCACACAGGGGAATGATGAAGCAATGTATGTGCAAAAGAAATATGATGTCATAAATAGCTATTAGAAATGATTATTATATCCCATTACATTGAGATGCAAGAATATTAAGATATGAAATGACTTCAAGTGAAAAGAGGAACCCTAAATAATATGTATATTCAGATGATAACTATAACAGTTTACTGAAAACATTGTTTAGAACCAGAAATTAATTTAGGACAACATAAACTTTCAGGTGACTTTCTATAGCTTTTTGTGTTTAAAATAGCTTTAAATTTTAAATCTAGTTCTTGTAATTTTCAAAGTAAAGCAGTCAATAAGATTGTCTTAAAAGACAAGGTTTGAAAAAGCATGTTAAAATTTTAAGATGAGTTCAAAGACAGAACCATGATGCAGCAACTTGTAAAGCAAAAAATTCTTCTAGAATGAAACAAGTCTGATTCCTTGTTCTGGTCACACCCTGACCTTTTGGAAACACACATGAAAGAAAGACATTCATGCCACAACCTGTCAAACAGTTCGAGATTTTCTGCCTATGTATTTTTCAAATGTTATTTAAAAGAGGCTCCTTCTATAACTTTAAGACCCCATGTGAATGATCAGAATAAGCCTCAATTAAAAACAGGCTGAGCTGGTTCTTTTATCCTGCAGTAGACAAATGGCGCTTAATACTACATACAGAAGCTCCATATTTCAGAAAGAGGTCCATATTGCTACTCATTTTCCATCCTCTCTTTCCCACAATAGTTAGAAGGAAGGCTTGTGCCTTTCAAAGACAGAAAAAGTAGAACTTCTGAATAAATCCAAAGGGAAAGTAAGAACTTTATATTAATTTATCATCCTTTCAAAATAGTTCAAACCAAAGCATTAAGTGAATGTAAAGAAACTGCCTTCTTTTTTCTTTTTGTAAAAGAAGATAGTGCGAGTGGGGAAAAAATTTTGGCCTCAAATATTGCCCCTCTCTTTCAGTCCCCTTTAATAAATGAACGCAATCTCCAGGATGAGCTTTACTTTAGCATCTTTAAACTCAATCTCAAAACCACCTCTCCACTTCTGGTGCCTCCTTAACGTATAATCCTCAGATACCCTTTTCCAAACAACTTGAAGCTGAAAATGGCTTCCAAAATGTTGCCAAGGGAATGAATACTTCTCAATTCTTTAGTCATGTTGGAACAAAAGCTCCCTCATTGGAGCTACTAGTTCTGAATAAAGAATTTGGTCCCTTCTTCTACCAGGTTTCTTAGCACCAGAAATGGACTTTAATGGAATGGATCATACCAGCTAAGATGGCACAAAATTAAAGACTCTCTTAAACTATATTGTAAAATGGTTTATTTTATCCCTCTCTCCCAGCTCTCAGTACATATTCAGCGATACAGTAAAATATTATAGCAAAAAGTTGAATCTTTCTTGGAAGCAGTACATACAGCATCCTGAACTCTGACCTGTTATTTCTTCATCAGTACTTAGAGCTTGCAGTTAGCGCAATTCTCTTATGTATGGAATTTCCACCCAAGGATTTAGTGCCTCTGCCCTGGAGATAAAAGGTGACAGCCTTTAAAAGCACCCAGTCCTTCTGTTTTGTTTCTCCCAATTAAATAAAAGATAAATTTAAGTGCGTGCTATGCTGATGGTACATACCATACATTAAAGGAGTCCATGGAAGGGAGTAATTAGGAGACAGGTGGGAAAAAATGTTACAGAAAGGATACTGGAGCTAGGTCTTGAAGGATGAATATGAATTTACGGCAGAAAAGAGTACAAGGTCAAGAGAGGCAAAGACAAGAGACACAGGCAAACAGAGGATGAAGATCAAATAAGAGGCCATAGGCATGTGAAGCACTCCATAAAACTGTCAAATTCTAGAAGAGCATGATTAAGGCATTTCTACAGCAATGTTAATTCAAACTCAACATATCTAAGAGAATGCTACCTTTCCCACTTCTTAAGCAGCCAAGCTCAAAACCCAGAGCTATCTCTTTCTTCTTCTCCCTCATACTCCATATTCAATTAGCAAATAACTGATTTCTTCCACAGTTTCTGGTACCTGCCACTACTTGGATGCCTAGGCCATTGCCACAGTGTCCTATTCTGAATCAAATTAGCAACTCCATCTTCATCCCCTGCTCCCATCCTATAAACATAAAACAACTAAACTGCCTTCTGAAAGCAGAGCTCGCTCCATCTTATTACCAGTACTACTGTTTAATGGTTACCAACTCATGATTGACTGAAAATCTAAATGAGTTAACCTAGCACTCTCTACTACTGTTCTTCCCTGCCATCCATACCTCTCCCCCACCAGACCTATCCAAACCCTCAGTCCAATCAAATCAGTCTGCTCCCTGCCCTGAGGACAGACAGCACTTATGTTCCTGCATTTTTACCTTTGCTCTATCTGAATGATCCTCCTTGGCCATTCTCCTTACACACCACCATCTACCACCAAAATCCTACTTGTCTTGCTCAAACATTGTTTCCCCCATGAAACATTATCTGATCACCTGAGTAGTTCCTCCTCCTCAGAGCCAGAAGTAGTTATACAATTAAAATAGCTTTTGTTCTATACTTGGCTTTTCACAACTACATCATAAACCTCGAGAGTAGATGCTGCTACTTGACACCTTTTTAAACTATCCCTAAGGCTCATAGTGTGATAATAACCATTGTTTACTGATGATAATATGGATGTCCACAGTGAACCTGGAAGTCATCCTTTTCCTCATCAAGTCCTTTTGCCAAAATTCTTCAATCCAGCCACTTCACACCAACTCCAAAGCCAAGTCCTAGTCCAGGTCACCCTTATTTCCCACCGGAACAACTGCAGCATCCTCCTAATTTGGTCTCTGCCTCCATTCTTGGCTCTTATAACCCACTTTCAACACTGTAGCCATAGTGATCTTAAAGAATTGTACAAATAAGACTGCACCGGGGAACCAGCTGTAGCTCAATTGGTAGGGCTCCGGTTTGCCACATGGGAGGCCCCGGGTTCGGTTCCCGGGGCATCCTTGAGCAGGCAGACCGCCTCGAGAAGGCAAGCCGCCGTGCAGTGAGCTGACTCGGCGGGATGCCGCAATGGGGGGCGGGACAAGCAGACACAGACAAACACACACACACAAAAAATGAGCACAGCAAGAACAAGCAGAAAGGGAGGGATATGTAATAAATAAAAAAATAAATCTTTAAAAAAAAAAGGACTGCACCATTCCCCTTCTTGAAATCTGCCAATGCCTACCCACAACCCTTAAAGTAAAACCTACACTCTCTATCAGACACTAAAATATGTTGTAAGATTTTGTTTTTGTTCACACCTCCCCCTCCCCAGTCAGCCCCCATACATATTCAGGGAAATATTTAACCTTATTTGGAAGCAGTATAAAAGTGGAATTCAAGGACTACAAATCTCTGCCTACCTCTCACCCCCAAGAATGTTAGTTTCCACCACTCTACCCAGTACTCATTATCTCCAGTCATGAAGGTGTTCTTGTTCCCCAAACATGACAAACACGGATGCTAAACCCTGTTTGTCTACAGTTCACCACCATAACACAGTGCCACACATAAAAGAAAAAGAAAAATTCAGTGAATGAATGAGCATATTACAGAACCTTCACCAAGAATCTACATTCTCTACTTAAAATTGTTTCTGTAAACGTGATTAGTTGGAATCACTAATATAGTAGTGAATGTTGCAATGAGTCAATTACATATATATATATAAAAGTCAGCCAAAGGAGTGCTGATGCAAAGTATCAGAAATCTGTTGGCTTTTATAAAGGGTATTTATTTGGGGTAGATGCTTACAGTCACAAGGTCCTACAGAGTCCAACTTAAAGTATCATAAGAGGTACTCGCTCACCCAAAGTCATTTGCCATGTGTTAGAGCAAGATGGCAGGCAATGCCTGTGAGGGTTCAGCCTTCCTTCTTCCTCTTAAGGCTCCATGGTCCCAGCTTCTTCCTATCTCAGTTGTAGGCTGGCATAAGGCTTGTCTCTCTCCCTGGGGCTCGTTTTTTTCTGGGTTCAGCTGCTCTGCTCTCTTCACAAGGTCAGCTGTAGACTATCAGACTCATCTCTCTTCCCAGGGCCTCTGTCATGTCTAACGGACCCTTCACTTTTTTCTTATGTATCTGCTTCTCTGTGTATCTATGCCTGTGTGAGAGTCTGTTTTACTAGCCCGCCAAGGGGGTGGGGACTCAGCTGTGCACACCCTAATGATATGATGGAATCAAAGCTCTAATCTTAACATAATTTAATCAAAGATATCTCAGCTGAATCTCATACAATCAAAGAGTATCACACTCAGAGGAACAGATCATTTTACAAACATAATCAAATGTTATTTGGAATTCATAAATAATATCAAACTGCTACTATATACACTGTGATGGTTAAGCTTATGTGTCAACTCGGCACGGTAATTGTGCCCAGCTGTTTGGTCAAGCAAGCACTGGGTTAACTGTAATACAAGGACATTCATGAAGTTTAGTTAGCAGTGAGTTTACCGCATAGATAGCTGGTTACATCTACATCAGCCAGGAAGACTGCCGTCAGCAATGAGTGATCCTTTATCCAACCAGCTGAATGCCTGATAAAGGGAAGTGATTTCAGCATTCAGAGAGTTCTCAACTTGTCTCTGGACAGCCAGCATCTCCTGGAAACTCACCAAAGACCTTCACTGGACTTTCATCAGAGCCCCTGGTTTGCAGCCTGCCTGTGGAACCTGGACTTGTGCATCCTGTCACATGAAAGACTCATAAAATCTCATACTACTGACAGCTATCTCCTGTTGATTCTGTTTCCCTAGAGAACCCTAACACATACATACACACACACATACATACATACATACATACATACACACACACACACACACACACACATATATATATATATTTTTTTTTTTTGAGGTACCGGGGCCGGGGATTGAACCTGGGACCTTGTTAAGTGGGAAGCCAGTGCTCAACCACTGAGCCATATTGACTCCCCTTAAATATATTTTTAAAGCAGACTTTCAGAAGTGTCAACTCCAATTAATAAAGCAAATTTAGTCTTTCCCCATTCTTGAAATTCTGATACTATCACACAACACTGGAATATACAGTGTTGAAATATTAAGTGAACATTTAAAAATAATTTAAAATTCCTTAGGGTTATGATTATTTCTTTCACCAACAACATAGAAGCAGGAAAAATAAAATGACTGGTTAAGATTTGCAGGTATTCAGTCTTAGTTCTGAAAACTGTGGGAGACAAGGAATATATGCTCAAATAGCATGCAGCAGACAAGATGATGGAGACGTGGAGCGCTGCGTCCCAGATAAACTACTAAAATGGAAGCTCCATGACAGCTGTGACCTTGCCTATCATTCACCACCATCTCCCCAGTACCTAGCACCTTCTGATATTTATCGAGTATCCACTGTGTATCTGCTGATTGAATGACTAAACTGGTAATTAATCCCCTGAATAGTCAACACTAATTACATAGAAGGTCTCTTGGCTATGAACTGTATCTGTGATAAAACACAGTTCACAGTAAATTTCAATACTTTTAAACAATGCTAATTCTTGAGCTGTAATTTACTATGGTAAACACAATCCCACAGGCATATGGGCTAAGGTGGTGATGACATTTCTAAAGAATGTAGCAAGCTGGCAATAGGTGTGTGACAGTGCTGAATATTTTCATAATCCCCTTTCCTATCAATATGAAAGATGACTGTAAATAAAGGAAGCATAGCGTCTACTTTGTTTCTGTCCCCATAGCAGTAGGTGATAAAAATCAGAAATATCTTATCTCCTCCCTGCCAACAACAGGGACCATAATTTCTAGGCAGAGGACAAAGTCCGTAGCTCTGTCCACACACAGCAATAGCTGTTAAGGAAGCCAGGCAGAAAAACAAACAAATTTGCAGGTATGCGAAGATGAGTGTCCAATCTATTACAATTTGCCTACAATTCCTACACTAACTTTAGTGTAAAAGGAAAGCTGGAAGTCTGGTAAACTGTTCCTTTTACTAACCAAATAGAAGACTATACAAGAAGACAGTGGCTCCTGCTGGCCTCCAATTCCATCAGTGGAGTAAAAGGTGGACTACAGCAAGGAGAGAAGACTATAAAACACAATTATCAATGCGCTTTCAAAATGAGTTTCTTCCAGTTCAGGGCCTGAGAGATTTCAACACAGTGACAAAAAGTCTGAAAACATTTTGAGCCCAATTATAATAAAAATTTACAAGGTTACCAATGAATGCTGAGTTTCAAAATATTTCTATTCATCTTACCATATTAACATAAAAGTCACAACCACGAAATGATCTTTAAAATTGTCCTAAAATTACAGAAATACTTCACAGTTGAGAGAATCCAGCTAGCATAAAATACCAACAAGCAAAAATATATTGTTTCTATGTCCATTAGCACATTAACTCCAAAGGGGGGAGGGGAAAAGATACCTTATTAGTCTATATTCACTATTCAACAGTCTATTTTTTAAACCCAGTCCTTCACATTTTCCATTTATGCTACACACTGCCCCTCTCAAGGCTTTATTGCTTGAATAACTCTCACCTAAAAAAAAATATTTCACCAAAATTGTATTTTCCCTAGAGTATTTTTCTAATGTCTTTCAACAGAGGAAAAAAGCAAATTACCTAAGACTGTTTTTCTTTGAAACTGAACAAATTACAAGATGTTAATATCAGGGGAAAAAAATTATTCAATGTGCAAGAAACCATACACAAAGAACAACATATTGTATGATTCCATTTATATAAAATGTAAATATAAATCAATTTTTATTTATATATATATAAAGCAAATTACCAAAATCGTAAATGACAAATATTTATATTTGTACTATATAATTATACTTCACATTATCCCTATAATAATTCTATGACAAGTTAGGGCATTCACATTTGTTCCAGTAGAGAAATGGAGGCAACCATTACATTAAACATCAGACCATCATTCTATGCCTAAGTCAGTCTTTGGCAATAAGAATTCAGAAGACGATTTAACACTCCCATTTTCCATACCACAGGGGCCAAGAACTCTGAACGAATGTCAGAGGGCATTTTAGTGGAAACACAACCACTAACCCTTCAGAGAGCTACAGCTGACCTCTCTACCCAAGACTTTGCTTTCCTTTCTTCTTTGGATTCCTCATATCTTAGGAGGCAGACAGCCCATGGAACTCAAGGCTGTAAAAAGAGCCTGCCATTTGTCACATCCAACACCTCCACATCTCCACCCTTAACCCAGAATCTAGCTTACAAATTATTCATTTATATTCCAGCTTTAGTACACAAATGATACCCTTGATCCTGAGGAAGGATGATGCAAGCTCCCTAAAGGACTTACTGCATGGTCCTCATAAGCAGAATGACTCCGTATTTGTCCTAATTATTTCCTCTTTACGGATTATAAATAGATTTTAAGCATCACTTTGATATCATGAGAAGAACTGATGAACATTTTAAACAATGGATAATGCTTAGTCTACATTACCCAAATCTCAATCCTAAGGATCTAACACTTCTATGTGAAAAAAGCATTTTACTGAATCTAAATTACATAATAAAGATTAAAGAACACTTAAGGGAATTTGTAGGGGAAAACACAAAGTATAAGACAAGGCAGAATGCAAAAGGGTTTAGGAAAAAGAGTAAGAACTGATCATTTACATGGTATTCAATAGAGCTAAGCTGTATATCTACTACATTACTATTACTCAAAGTAACAACCAGGAAAGCTTTGTGATAAATCTGAACTCTCAACACTTCCTTTTTGTTAAATTCACTAACCTTATAAGAATCTTATTGCTTTGTTCTCATTATTTGAAATCTTCCAAAACCTCTCCAGAATTAGAGCATTTGCTACTACTGATAGTGGCAATCACTATCTTGTATAAATAAACAAATAATTTTAAGGTGAAATGAGTAATCAGTGTTATATTTAGATAGCGCTCCAATTTAGAAGTGCTTAGTTTCTTCAGAAACTCAGACAAAGATCAAATATTTCTCTGATCTTCTGAAACAGAACATACTTTAATATCACTTTTGAAAAACTCACCTAAGAGCAAGGTTTAATCAAACACAAATGCAAAACTTACTTCCCATTGCAATAAGAGTACAGCAGACAGGTAGAGTCACTTTGACTTAAGAATGCCCAAAGGTTCAGTAAGAGACAGAGAATCTGGGAGGTTCTAACTGAACCATAACATACATGGATGTCTACTCACTGAAAGCACATGTGAAAGCAAAAGAAAGATTTTGAAAATATCATAAAGAAAGCAAAATGCTATTAACTGAGAATTACTCTGAAATTGCTCTATTCCACAGCAATTCCAGATTTTCATCATTACCAGGGAAAACATTTAGAGGCTGCTGCTGCCTAAGTAACATATCTCAGCACTGAGTAACAAGGAAGCAAACAATCTGATACAACCTTGTTCAGTTATTCAGCTAAATTATTCGAGAAAAGGGAACTAGGGACTTGATAGCATCACCTACACACAGCAGACAATACTAACGGACTGAAGCACCTATGTAACATTAAACTCCAGGGCAAATTTTAGGTATCCCAAGAAAAGGGAATGACAATTTCTGTGTTCCTATGAAACTTGACCTCCTTACAGAAATCATATTAGTCTCAAATAGTTTCATCAGCATTATCTACGAGTCAAATTTTAGATTTAATGGCAAAGCAGACTCATCAATAATTAAGCTTTGGAACATACCCAGATTAACAGCATTAAACGAATGCTTGTTACAACACAACTCTGCAGGACTGGATTTATACAGCATAATACCCAACAAAGTCCTGTAGGACAAAGGAAACAAAGTGCTTTAACATCATAGTATAACAAAACTTTAAAAGAGGCAATACAGAGCTAAAAAACAGAAACAGACATCCTCTCCCTCACCCCACATAAACAACATACATACACGTAGCACCAAAAAAACCAGCATAGAACAAGTCATACTCAAAGGAACTTGCTATTCACGTAGGCCAACCAGCCTCACCTCCCAGATGAGGAAACTAAGTTGCAGAGAAATTGCCCAAGGTGACCCAACCTGCACTCTAGACCCAAGGTATCCATCCCACCTCCACTAGACCAGGTTTCTTTAAAAAAAGAAGGAAAAAAAAAAAATCAAGAAAAAGAGCCATTTGACTTTTTGTTGGACTCACCAGGGAATCCAAATATAGGTTGACTCTTTCTGCCCTTGACTTTCCAAGACTGAAAGCTAAACAGTCCAATCATCCAAGAGGTCCCTAGGAAAACCTAAATTCTCAAACCTGAATATAGGCCCAGGAACCTGAAAGAGACCCACAACAATGTCAATGCAGAAGCACAGCAATTCATCTTCAAATCCTTCTCTTTACTGCCCAAGAGCCACAGCTCATGGGAGAAAGGGGTCTGAACTCCACATCAAGTCAATGGGATTGTGCCAGAACCAGAAGTCTCAGACACTGAAGCAAATCAAACTTAGCAATATCCAAGAAAAAGGGAAACTTCCTATATGCCTCAGGGAACCTTTCCCAGAAGATCTCAGGGTTGCTGAGAAAGGAAAGACTCTGTGTCACTGTATCTATGAATGCAGTTTCACCATTTTAAAAAATGGTCAGCTATGTTTAGATTTAGTTTTCCCAACAAAGCAAAGGAAGAATGTCATCCAGGGATCAGATTGAGAAAAGGCTAGGAAAAGGGTATGCTGGCCACTTACTGGGCTGAATGATAAATTATGGAAGGCCCTATCTGCCTTCCTGTAGCATCTATACCCTGAATCTGCATGACACACACTCTACACAATCCAGAATGCCAGCCCCTTTTCAGATTACCATCAGAAGTTTTCGTTGCCAAAGTTGAGCTTTCTGGCTTTTCTCTTCTATATTTAAGGTTCTTCTAACATGGTATGATTGCTAAGACTATCAGGAGGAAAACCAAACATTAATCTGAAGATAAAGCACAATAAAAGATCACACCAAAAAGTTAGGTTGAAAGATTTTTCTGAATTAAATAGAAACTCATTTTATTAAATGAGTTGCTTTAACTCCAAATGTGACAAAGCTGGACTGGCTTCTTCTGGTTGCGCATGCATGCAGCAGTATAAATTTGCTTCTAAACTTTAGACTGTTTATGACAGTTATTAAAATGAGACTAAAGATATAAAACAACCCAGATTTTTATAAAACTTCAGAGATTACCACACATTTGAATATTCAATTCCTCTACTAATAACATCACAGACCTAATTGCTTAAGCTTCAAAACGCCAACTCCTAAAACATACAAATTCATTTTGTTTCAATGTAATTCTTTAAAGTTTCTTTCAAACAGATATATTATAAAAAGCCCAATATTACTGGAATCAAAAATTACTAAAGTGTTTGTTGCCAAGAAGTTATACATATTAGTCAAATTAACTGATAACTTTAAAAGAACCCCAAGAAGATTCTACCACTTCAATAGTCAAGTTAAAGCCAGTAGTCACTGAAAAAAAGTTTAAACACTTAATGACTGAGTAAATGTTTTATCTGTAAAATTTTCAAAAAATATCGGCCCTACCCACTAAGGTAGTTGTGAATGAAAATAAAAGAGACATGCAAGGGACTGCTACATTGTACCTTCACAGAGTGGGTCAAGGATTAAATGCAATAAAGACAGACATTAGCCTCCATTTACCAGACTAGTGAAGTCAGGTTCAGATTAAGTCATTTACCAACAACTCACAGCTAATAAGAGTACAAGCTGGATGCAGAAAGGTCTTCAAATGCTGAGTCCAGTGCTCTTTCCAACTAGGTACTGCTGAATTCTAGTATGGAGATGCAACAGCCAGTTCTCACAAATGTCCATGTCTAATTTGCTGAGAAGGCAGTCATTCCTTCAACAGAGTTCCTAAACTACTAAGCATTGTTCTGAGTGCTAGGAATACAGTGATAAACAAAAGAAAAATCCCTGACCTCATGGAGGTGACATTGTGGTGGGGGAAGATGGCAAAGTGAATGAGTAAAATATGGGGTCTATTACAGTGGTAAATGCCATGCACAGCACTTGGCCGATTTTCTTCTTTTAAACCAACTGGATGCCATTTAAAGAACTACTACAATAATAAGGTATCTAAAGTAGTTTTCCTGTGAATATCCCCAAACAGAATAGTCAGGACACAGGGAAGATTCTGGCCCACTGATACCAATTTAATATTGATTGTTCAAAGCCAGCACTGTCAGCTATGAAAGGTGTGTGTCACACTGACAAAACTCAGTCTAAATTCCCTATAAACAAAGACTTTCCCCCATCTTTAAATCCACAAAAGAAAAATGCAAATTGATTTACAGAAGAGAACCAAGAGAAGTTACAGGAGCACTTGAACTGAGATATCACAAATGTCTCCTAATACAAAGTTTAAAATGTAGTTTGTGTGCTGAGTTCTGCTAGAACGCTATAAGAATATAGTGTATGTCATTTTGCTTTTTCTGATCCGTCAATTCTAGTGACAGCCTCCAGTGACATATTTAACCAGCTTAGTGGCAATTTCTCCTGCTTTTAGCATTTTTAAAATTAAAATAGCAACCTATAACATTTGTATAACAGTACTAATACGAGTGTGTTTCTTTTATTAAAAGAGCAAACAATAACATTTGTATAACAGTACAAATATGAGTGTTCTCTTGTAAACTCTAACAAACATACAATACTAATACATGGTCGTTAATACTGGGGGTATATAGAAAAAATACACCAAATGTAAGCTATGAACCATAGTTAGTGGTAACTGTCTGGTGAAGTTCTTTCAAAATCTGTAACAAACATTCCACAACAATGTCAGGTGTTGGTGGAGGAGTGATGTATGGGAATTCTGCACATTATGCATGATTGTTTTGTAAGTTCACAACTTCTCTAAAGAAAAATATATATATTAAATTAAAAGAAAACAGCATTAAAAAAAGGAGAAAACTAGTGTGCAAAAAAATTGCTATAAGAAAAGATAACAGCCTGCTGCAAGAGCCAATACACTTGTATAAGTACAGTCTTAACGTTTAATTAACCTAGTTGAGTTGGTAAATCAGGTTAAGCTATGTTTATTATAGTTTTTTAAAGATACTTAGATAACATAAATGTTTACTATAGTTTTAAAATGCCCTTTTAGTTGCTCGAATCTCATGGTCTTCGAGTTGTAACTGCATGCCAAGATTTACAGTAAGTATTCTTAAATTCATTGCAGCTTGCTTAAATGTGTCTATTACGAACAACCCTTGTTTTAAACGGTGCTCCCACAAGGGAGTGAGAGTCACGTTTACCAGTGGAAGCACCAGCTTCGGGGTCGGATTGGCTATGCTAAAGTGAAGATCCAAAGGGGCTTTCGGTCCACACACACCAGTGATGAGATGTTTGTTTTGGTGCCTCCGCGGGCAAGGGCGCTTAGCAGCCGGGTTCGCGAGACCGGGTCCGTAGCGTGTGGCCTAGGAGGGGACCCACCCACCCGCAAGCTTCAGCAGGGATCGCGGGCTGGGCCCCGGCGCGGCCCCGCCCTGTCCGCCGAAGCGGGCCCCAGCCGGCCCAGGACGGTGTTTAGGGGAACTTAGGAGGTCAGGGGCTTGGGATTTCACCGCGGCGGCGGGAACCCGGGGAGGACAGGGCGGGGAGTCGCGGTCCGGGGTCAACTCCGAGGGGGCGCGGGGTCCCACGGGGAGCACGGGCCCAGGTCCCCGGGCGGCCGGCCCGACCGGCGCTGTCCTGAGGGGCGGCGGAAAGTGGGGCCCGGTCCAGGGTGCCCCCAGGAGGGACAGTGGCCTAAGCACCGACAAGGGGGTCCCGGCGGCTGGGGCGGCCCAGGGGCACGGCCGCCCCGCCCGGCCCGTCGCGGGCCCCTCCTCACCTGATGTACGGGCTAGCCGCCGCCAGGATGTTCTTCTGCACCGGGATCTCCTCCCCGTCCAGGACCAGGTGCGCGTCGCAGAAGCGGGACTCCTCGCGGAAAGAGCTGAGCGCTCGCAGCAGGCGCGCGGCGTGCTGAGGGTCGGACACGGCGCTGCCCTCGGCCATGGCGCCGCCGCCACTGCCGTCTGCCCGCGGCGCCCCCTCCTCAGCCGGCGGGTCCCGCTCGCGTCGCCGCCCCGCGGAACCCCTCGTGCAGTCGGTGTCCGACGCGCCCCTACCCGGCCCGGCTCTCAGCGCCCGGATCACTAGCGGGAGTCCCCGGAACGCGCCTGCGCCATCTGCGGCCGGCCCGGCAGACGCCTTTAAGGAGCCGCGGCGTTGCGTCATTTCTCCGCGACGCCCCTGCTCGCGTGCTCGGCTCCCTCTCCCCCTCCGTCGCCGGAGGCAGCCAATCAGAAGCCTCTTGCCTTGGTCCAACCGGCCGGTCCGGGACCCCGAGCAAGCTGGGTGCCTTGGACAGAGGTCTAGGGCTAAGAGCGATCTCTGCGGTAGTGGACGGGTGTGCGGGCAAGCCAGGACTCTGTGGTTGAGCACGTGAGCTCTGGAGCCGGTGTGTCTGAGTTCGAGTCTCAGCTCTTCCACTTACCCAAGTGCCCATCCTCAATTTCCCCATCTGCAAAATGAAGGTGATGACGCCTTAGTGTTGTAGTGGACTCATGTGAGAGAACGCATGTGAAACTCCGAGCACGGTTCTTGGCCTATCACAAGGGCTCAATAGATGTAGCTTTCATTATTTATGAGAGAAAAGACTTTCCTAGATAAGAGCTTTCTGGACAGTGGAATAAAAGCACACGGGCCTGAGAAAGCAGAACCCGAATGAGGGCGTTTTTGTTGCATGCTGGGGAGAAGAGGCAGTAAA
>PVKH010020971.1:0-14453 GCA_004027955.1 Chaetophractus vellerosus | reverse complement strand
GTTGAAATCAGTTCCCTTTTATGGCAGTCAACTGAATGGATAAAAGCGTCATCCATTCTTGATCCAATTTCCCTGATTGATGCAGATGTAATCAGCCATCCATGCAGTAAACTCACTGGTGATCGAAGTCCATAAATGCTCTTGTATTACAATTAGCCCAGTGCTTGCTGGACCTAATACCTGGACACAATTACCTGGCCAAGTTGACACATTAGCCTAACTATCACAAATCCCATCCATCTTTCCCACAGAATATAAGCCCCCTCTCAATTGGAGGTGGAGTGGACATCACCATCCCAGACTCCTCAGGATGGGGGGAAGAGCTATGGACTAGAGTGGACTTATTGGTATTCTACTACAGACATATTGTGATTCAAGCAATGGAAGAAATTACAACATTGAGGTGGAGCCAGTGGCTACTGGAGGCTCTGGAGGCAGGGAGAGGGAAAAGCAGTTGTAATACAGGGGCTTTTTCGGTACTTGGGAATTGTACTGAGTGACATTGGAATGACAGATACAGGTCATTTTATACCATCATATAACATGCAGAACTGTGTGGAGAGAGTGTGGTCTACAATGTGAACTATAGTCTATGCTTAATGGCAAAGCCCCAGAATGTGTTTATCCACTGCAATTAATGTGCCACACTAATGAAGGATGTTTATGTAGGAGGTTGTGGGAGGTGTGGGAGATGGGGCATATGGGAATCCCTACAATTTTAGTGTAACATTTATGTAATCTAAGTATCTTTTTTAAAAAAATGTTAAAATTTAAAAAAAGAAAAAAAATCAATGAAGGCCAAATATTACAATGTTTAATAAAGAAAGTTCTAGTCATACTTAGTCTTCAAATATACATGGCTGCTCATTATTACCATCATCTATGAAATGGAAGTCTGGGGAAAAAAAGATACTTTTGAAAACTAAATTCAAATTCTTAATTAAAATTAGATTAGCCATGGGGAGTGGGTGTATCTCAGTGGTTGAGCGCCTGCTTCACAAGTACAAGGTCCCAGGTTCAATCCCAGGACTACTGAGGTTGAGTCCCTGGCCCCTTGCTAGGTCTGATATAAACAGCCACATGACAGAAAGCAGAAGGCTCAAACAGCTGAAGCCCCAGGGAGAGATGAGCCAATTGCCTGATAACTTACAGCTGAAATTGGGAAGAGCCTGGAATAGCTGAGACTGATACAAGAAGCCCTAAGAGACAAGCCCTATGCCAGCTTGCAGCTGAAATATGGAAGAAGGTGGAGAAGTTGAGCCCTAGAGAGAAAGCCCGGAGGAGGAGAGACCAGGTAGACATGGCCTGCCATCTTGCTTCAACACATGGCAGCTGACTTTGGTGAGAAACTGGAGTTTTCACAGCCTTGGAACTGTAAGCTTTTACCCCAAATAAGTCCCCTTTATAAAAGCCAACACATTTTCTGGTACTTTGCGTTGGCAGTCCTTTGGCAGACTACAACAGGTGCTAAACACAGCACATGCACAAAAAAACCTTCCTAAAAATGAAAGGTTCTCCCATCCCAAAAATGGAGGCATTTCTTTCTCCCTCATCTGGAGGAAATAATTTACTTTAGCTTTCAATTATGTATAGAAATGAATTAAATTGCTCAGATTATACAATAGCCATAATAATATACACATTGCTGTATAAGTACAACCTGTAAGAAGAAACATAAATGCAAGAGAGATTTGGAAATATAAGCCCTTATAAATTGGAAAATATCCAACTAAAAATTTCATAGTAAAAAGCTAACAGAATCTTGGGGAGTCCAGTTTTGAGATGTGTTCTCACTCCAGTTGACACACAGGCACCAAATCCTTTTGTTGGTGGTTATAGCAGACTTATCTGTGTGAGATGCTGGCATACAATAGTAGTTGTGTTCAACCTCACAAATGACTATACTTCATTGAGTTTATACTCAGTGGGGCAGTGTTTGCAAACCACTTAGATTCCAGGATGGAAAGAGCTACAAAAATGAAACATCCAGTCCTTCTCTGAGGTTTGCTATTAGCCTCTGTTAGCCACAGGTTACAGGGCACTAAACACTATGTACCGTGTGTTTGCTCCTAACCACTATGAAAAATAGCCTATAACATCTCTCTGAAGACTCCTAGAAATTTTTAAGTTAATTTAAAATCTGGGAATTTAATGGGGACATATTTTAATTCTTAGAACTAGTTCTTTTCAAAATACCTCACTAAATCTTTCGATTCAATTTGGTTTTGACCAACACTATTCAATAGAATTCCTAAAGTTTAATGTTAATAGGGGAAGAAAGTGAAGAGGGTAAAATCATCCATTTTTATTTGGATCCAAGTTAACTCCCTAGCTACAAATAAGTTTCTTCCTAGATGTACGAATGCTTAAAATAATGATAATGATAATAATAATAATATCAACAATAGATTCACTAGTTTAATAGTCCAGATATGTATAATTATTTCTGTAAATAATATAGAAGCTGGAGAACCTAAAATAAAATCCTAAACAGCACACTAACTGATACCCTCAAAACTGCTTGTCAAAACATTAATCATGAAAGATTTGTTGTAGCATGTGCACCAAAATCCAAAGTATTCATGATATGGGTAATATGAAGCATCTACAACTCCAGAAGCAGTACAGATCCACTTTGAAAAATAATGATATGATATAAAATTATTATATAATAAAAAGTTATTAATATATTTGAATAGTATTAGCATGTTTCTGAAAACATTGCTTTTGAAAAATAACATTTCTTCCAATTTATGGTAGTAAATAATGAGTCACAGCTTCTCTCACCTGGATATAAAATTTGCATATATTTTAACAAAAAAGCCTGCTGGGAAACATACTCTATGTATTTTACACAACAGTAAATTTAGAATCTCTGGAAAGCAGAGAAAGAATGAATCTATTACATTATCATTAATTTATGACCACCCATTTTAATCATCTCAGGATTCCCAGTTTCCAAAATAATAATAAAAGTGAAAATGTTCATTAAATTCTCAGAAATAATGTACTATACTACTGTTTAATGAAATTGTGTATATGCTTATAATAGTCACAGAAATTCTTAAGTACAACCAATAAAAGGCACCATCAAAAGAGAAGGTACAATCAACATGTACCTTCAAAATAAAAATTTATATGACAAGCTCTAAGAAAGAACATTTACTTTCTCCCAGGAAATGAGGTACATTAGAGAAACATTTTACTAAACCCAAGTCCTCTCAAAAAACATTGAAATTCTCAAAATTTTTACAAATTTGCCTACTAATGCCTGTTAATTATAAGCAGTTATTTAATAGCATAAAATATATACTATCAAAACTGACTTGAGGTAATGGTTACATAACATTCTGGATGTACTAAATGCCACTGAATTGTACCCTTCAAAACAGTTAATTTTATGTTATGTGACTTTCACTTCAAAAAAAATAATAAATTTTTTAAATTGATACGAAGTAAGGTAGAATTAACAGAATCCAATTCATAAGCATGATATTCCTTTAATTTTTAAGTGACGAAAAATGTACTAGTTGAATTTTATGATATGATTTTTCCCTAATATGCATAAAGTCTTCCTGTTCTCCATTTATGGTATATAGCTATAGAGGAACAGAGAGGCAAATATCATTAGAAGCTAAACTAATATCATGCAAAAAATATATATATTTGGCCTTGGAGATAGATTTTAATAGAGCAAAGAGGAAAGAGATTGTTATTTTCCAACCTCATTTTAACAACTAGGTAAGTGGAACAAGTACCTGCAGCTTCCCACAAATCTCTGTCCAGGAATTTTCCTTAACTTATTATCTATTTTAAACATAATCAGTTTAAAATAGAAAAAATTAAACCAACACAACATCAATTAAAAAAAAAGGCAAACACAAAAATTGCAAAGTACTCTTTAAGAGAAAACAAAACATGCATAAAATATCTATTGATGATAATTGATTAGAAATGCTGATATGCAGTTTGTGTCATCATATCCCCTTAAACTGTGAGATTTATAAGAATATCGCTAGAATTATAGTCATATTACAACAAGTGAAAATGGTAAACACGAGCAGAAAGATTTTCCAGTAGATGAAGAACAATGCAGGAGGCAAAGAACAAAGAGTTCTAAGAGCGAAATCTAAACATTAATAATGCAAGAACAACAACAACAAAAAAAAAACCTCTAAGGCCTTTAAACATGATTCAGGACCATATTAGACTTCATTTATCCTTCTCTGTGTATTCTATAAAATAATTCAGAATATATTTCTTATCCAAAAATAAGGCAATGGTATTTGACAAGAACCAAACCTTACACAGTGGAGTGCTAAACGTTCTCTAGGTTTGTCTTGTTGATTCATTTCATATGAGCAACGCCTCAAAATATGGGCTGCCTAATCAAACTGAGGTTCCTCATAACCAAATTATGATTCTCTCACTTAAAAACCAAACTCCAATAAAGAGCTAAATGAAGATTATTTAGTATTATCCCCCAACACCTTATGATGATATAGAAGATACACACTAATTAAAAGTAGAAGAACCCCCTCTCAATCAGAAACAGAGTGGGCATCATCATCCTAAAATCCTCAAGGAATGAACAAACAAAAGGGAGGAATGCAACTATGGACTAAAGTAGACTTATTATTCTAGCAATGGAAGAACTTGTATCATTGATATAAAGGCAGTGGTCACCAGAGATTCTGAGGGGAGGGAGAGAGAAGTACAGGTGTAACATGGGGCATTTTGGGGACATTGGAATTGTCCTGAATGACATTGCAATGACAGATACAGGCCATTACACATTTTGTCAAAACCTGTAAAATTGTGCAGCGCAAAGTGTAAACTATAATGTAAACTATTGACCATGGTTAATAGCAATGCTTCAATACATGTTCAACAATTGTAACAAATGTATGACACTAATGAAAGATGTTAATGGGGAAAAGTATGGGAGGGGGAGGGTGGGGGGTATAGGGAATCCCCCTATATTTTCAATGTACCATTTATGTAATCTAAAGCTTCTTTAAAAATAAAATAAAATTTTAAAAGTAGAAGAAACAGCAAAAACAGCATGTCAGTAAGTATTATATACAGAGCTCAGTAAGAATCACATACTTCATATTTAGCTGTGTACCATACACTCTAGTTCATCAGAGAAATGATTACATTCAATGGTATTACATATACTTCTAAAGTTTCTATCATTAAATCAAAAGTAATCTGCCAAAGCATTAAAACAGCAATCATTCTTTACTGAACATGTTTTAGCCGGTAAAAGTAACTAACATTTTAAACCAAATAACTACCATGCATGTTTTCTATTTGTATAATAATTAAACTATAAAACTTTTAAATTATATCTCTATAAGCTCATGTTGCCAAAAATTTCTCTTATGAAATTATTCAGTTGATTTTTCTTTCTCTACATAGATTTTCTTCTGAAAATACAACATTATCATGTTAAATTACCGTATGTCCTTCAAACATAACATTGAGTCATCTGATACAAAATATCAATGTATCTATCATACCTGAACTATTATTATTAAGTAGACTGATATATAGCATCAAAATATACACATAGATCTGCTTTTTGTCCTTGCTACTTAAATGTAAATTTTTCCCTCCTATATTTTTCATTTGGTTTACATGTCCTAAAAGTAGGAACTATAACCTAATCATCAACAAATATCAAATAGGTATTGTCACTGCATTAGATAACAATATCTAGTAATACAAGTAGCGCTTGAAAGCTATTAAGAGTTACACAAGTTCCCTCAACCAAATCATTCCAAACATAATTTGAGGAGGATGAAACCAGAGAATTAACACAAATGTAAAACTACTCTCTACGTAACAAATAAAAATCACGTTAGAAAGAAGATGTATGTGTGCGCATGTGTTTGTGAGGAGAGGATTTTCAGTATTGGCATAATTAAAGAATTCATGTCATACCTGTGCTCCATAGATATATTTATCCAACATCTTGCCTCCTATTGTCTGTCCTCCTATATCCCAAACTTGAAGAGTAACATTCAAGTTTCCTAGAATATAAAAGATGAATATAAAAATAAGAATACAAAAAAGTTAAGACTATAACAGCTGAACACATTTTCACAGAACACTAAGCCACATAAACTCTGAGCCCAATTTACCCTTTATTCTGCAGGTTCATATGGTCAGATATTTGGAATTGTAAAATAATGTTGTAAGAAGAAATTGTATTGAAGATCTATGTTTATACCTTTACCTCAAGTCCATGGAACCTCACTTCAAATCTGTAGGTTCTAAAACTCATAGAATAATAATAGACTATATAGTTTCAACTAGAATGAAAGAATCTTTTAAAATGTGAATGTCAGGTTTTATATGTAATAGGAAACAATCAAAAACTTTTATGTCCTCAAATTTAACCTATAAAATATAAATACATTTGACAGCACTGTTCAGAACTGATGTAGGCTACCTACCCAGCATATCACTATTATGATGCATTCATACCTGTTCAAAGCACTTCCATTGGAATAAAATATAATATGTGCTTCCAAACCTTCATAAAATAACGTAACTAATCTTCTGCATATGGGCATTATAAAAAAGCATTCTGAAATACTAAAAGACAATGTTAAAAATTGTGTATATTTTGCAAAATATTTGATTGATATAAAAGTTAAAATGTAAGCTATTCTGTCTTAGTGCAATTAATGACTGAACTACAAAAGGCAAGTACAATGTTAAATACTGCATTTCAAATTATATTCCCTAATAAAAGTATGCAGGTTACTCCAAAAGTAGGCAACGTCTCAATTAATACCATCTAAATGAGCTCCCACACCAAAAATATATCTTTTTAAATCATTTTCAAATCAGGAAAACGCAAAATAAATCTTAGAAACTGAAAAAAATGTATTCACATTAAAAAAAGATTACAAAGACATGAATGTTCTAAAAAAAGTATCAATGTAAAACACTAAAGTTGGAGAAGGTTAGTCAGACTATTCAATTTTGCAACTAAAAAGAAAATACAACACTGGATTAAGCAGCAAACTTTTACCCTTAATTCTGAGTTTTGCTGGGTTTGTATTACAATAGTTCCATTATTTGGACAAAGGTCTATTCCATCTGCCAACGTGCAGAGGATTTACTTGAGGAACTTCTATTAGCATTAATGAGAGCTACTGAAGTTTATCCCTGTCATCATTCCCACACACGCACACTTTCAACGCTCAGAGTAATGACCAAAATGTTCTTAAAGTCCTCTGAATCCGAAAATCAAAAATGTCACAGAATAAGATTTATACAACAGCTTGTATAAACCCAATTTCTTAAATCTAAGCTTTTTGAGATTCAAAGATAGAATCACTCTCCTATAAATGCTTCCTCAAATTAAACAGGTAAGAAAGGGCTGCTATCACTAGAGGTATATAAAATAGTCTCAGAAGCCCCCAGATAAATAGGCTTGCTCTATTCATTTTACGTGCAAAATTCTTCAGTCATTTTTTTTTACTTACTTCAAAAAATGTGCTTAACAATATTAACTTGCATAGAGTAAGATTTTAGGCCACTAAATAATTAATAAAAGACATTTAGGGGCCGGCTGTATAGCCCAGTGGATAAGGGCACTGGTACACCACATGGGAGGCCCCGAGTTCGGTTCCTGGGGACCTCTCCGAGCGGGCAGACGGCCCTTGAGAAAGGCAAGCCACCGTGGGTGGGGCAAAGCCGCCATGGGCAAGGCAAAAAGCCGCCACAGGCAGGGTGGAGCCGCTATGGGCATGGCAAGTCACCCGTGAAACAGGGAGCCAAGCAGCCCGCGAATCACTGAGCAGAGCAGCCCGCAAAACACGGAGCGGAGCCGCCGTGAAACGGAATGGAGCCACCTACAAGCGGGGCAAGCTGCCTGCGTGGAGGGCCGACTCGGCACGTCGCCGCAAAAACGGGGGGAGACAAGAAGCAGACATAGAAGAACACAGAAGAATGGACACAAAGCAAGAGCAAGCAGAAAGGGGGGGGGGGATATGTAACAAAAAAAATAAATAAAAGTTTAAAAATAAATAAAATAAAATAAAGGACATTTAATATTCCCATTTTCTGCATGGCCAATAATCCCTATCACTTAATGTCCCATCAACAAACGTGAAGCTTTTTCCCTTTCCTTTTCATTCTAATTCTGGTATTCAGAGCCTATCTGAATTACGTGTTGTGAACAATTCGACTATAACTTCAGGAATATATGATCTTCATTACATGTTTCCATATTCTGACTACAATCATTCAAGACCTTAAATCTTCAGTTGTCTCCCATGTGAGAGATTTATATCCATGTTTTGAGGAAAATTTTTTAAATCCATACCTTTTTAAACCTTGTATTATTGTGATGGTGGTAGTGGTGATTTGCTTGGGTTTTTTATATACAATAAAAAGAGCTATGCATTATTGATTACATACTAAAATGCAGCAAAAATAAAATAAATCAACACTTTACTATCATTATAGTTCCAACAAATTAATCTCATAGTTATTTCACATATCTATAAATGTATTTTTAACTTCCACATTTGAGTTTTAGGTTTATGAACACATGAAAATAAAATGGGGATTCCCTATTTAGGGAACAAAATCACATATAGATGTGATTCAAATCAATATTCATTTTAGTTATGCAGGTATAAACATACATAATCTCCTAATCTATTTTCAAAATGATATAAATATAAATATAAAGCTATTCAAATCATCAGTATTATAGAATTTAAAAATCAAGAATTCATCTAATATAAGTTTCTAACTAATAAAGAACTTTCAGGAATCTGTCAGCAATCTGATCCCAAATAAAATGCTGCAAAATTCCTGTTTCTCTGTAAGAAAAGACTTGTAACTAGGGGGGAAATAAATGAGGTGACAAAATACAGGTAAGTTGCTTTTGGTATGAATCAAAGCTACCAAAAGGATTCAACAGTGACCTTGTAAAAGTAAACTTGGTGCCTTGGTTAACCTTACTTAAAGAGCTGCAGAGTCAAGATGGAACTAAAAACACAAGTCTGCCCACTTCTTGTACTAAAGACTTAGAAATCCTTTTCACAGTAGAACGCTGTTTACTGGACTGTACCCACAAGCTTCCTGAAAGTATTTTGACTAAGGCTCTTAAGCAGCTCTATCAGCAGAATCTTTGACTAACAGATACACTATTTTAAGCAGTAAAATCTGCACAGTGGTTGCATCCAGACTATACAGCATACCGGATCATGAAATACACTGAAATGGATGAGTATTTGCAAAGTAATGACCTTGAAAACTTGCATGAAGCGAATGTGAATAGACAGGAGGTATTACACCCCTAACAATCGGCTTGGCCAGAAAACTTACTAGAATACTAACACATATTAGATCCACATACATGAATTTTAAAAATTCAATAATGCTGCCTATAACATTTTAACACATGATACAAATATTAGTCATCCTACATTTGACACTTATGAATTAAAATTAGGGTTAAACCATATAGGTTATACTATGAACCTTGTAATTTATTCACCTCATTTTTAATGTACCTATTAATTATATAAAATTTAGATACATTAAAACAAATTTTCCTACTGAAATTTCTACCATAATTTTGAGTCCAATAAGTAGCATAAAACTAACTGCCTTTAAAAAAATAGAAATTTTTTTCTGGAACTTTGCCCATCAAAGAAAAACCTAAAAAGGAAAATTAAAATACATATTTGTTAAGCGCATGCATTTCCAAATGTCATTTTTTAACATAAGTACTTTCTTATTCTAAAATTTAAAATATTATATTAATTTATAATCTATAAATATCAAATATTTTTACAAAGTAATCAAAACTTAAAAATTGGTAGTAATGTGCAATAGATCAGAAATCATTATAAAGTTAAATATATAACATATATAAAATGTTCAAAACCAGTCTCTGTTGATAATATTTAACAGAGTGGGTGCTTGCTCCTACATTTAAACTTTTAACTAAAAAAATCAGAAAAGTTAAACAATTTTAATGAGACAGAAAGTTGATGCTTTTACTAATTCAGCAACTAAACAAAATTGCTAATAAGTAAATACTATATTAAGAGGTTTCCTACGTACAATAACTGACTTCCCTGAAAAACTGTTTTAAAAAATGTTTTCAACATGCATATTATGTGATTTGTGCATGTATTCTGCTAGTGACTGCTATAAATATTCTGAATGTAGCATTAACCTATCCCTGAGGGTAAGAATAATAAAAATAAATTGACATTTTTGGTTTTGAATACATTGAAAGAAAATACAAATAAAAGACTCCTTGGTCTCTTATTAAATCTCTTACTGAACAATAACTTAGTAATAGAAAGATTAGACCTATTTTCTCTTGCTGTTTCTTCTAACCTATTTTTAATTGGTGGCACAATACAGACAATACAAAATATATCAAAGATATTATTCCTAATGAGATATGCAAAATACCTCCAATTACCAAGAGTTTTCATCAGTTGCTTTAAAACTTCCAGGGGGAGCTGCCTGATTGATGGGGTACTTGACTGCTTAACATATTTAAATGATATCAGTATTTATGAAACCTCTTTCTACCATATCACTCATGTTCCAGTATATGAATCTGACATTATACTTGCAACTGTTTTATTCAAATGTGTTTCCTCAGAGAGGAGAGAGGAGAGAGACTGGTTTGTAAAGTCAATCAAGATAAACTGCTTTTAATAAAATACTTTAAATATATAATTTAACCATTTCAAGTGAAAAGACAGAGCATTCTAAAAGCCTAATTGTTCAGAAACTAACTTAAAACAGAAACCACTCTTTTTTTGTTATTATTTCTCTGTATTTCCCACAAAATGTGCTGCAACTGGCATCTAAATAGTTTCTTTGCATGGTGAACTGAAACATCTTGAATGCTCAAACTGTATTTTTATGAGTGCCTAGGGACCCTAAATTTTAGTAGTCTATTAAATGCCAGCAATTTCATGCTGCCTTGCATAAAACAGCATTCACATATTAGAGCGTAGAAGTTCCATAGCTACATTATACTTCTGTTCCAACTTTTTCTCAAACAAAAAACTCAAGCAGAGGCTAATCAAAGTAATATTTTTAAAAAATAATCCCCCCCAATTTTTTCACAGTTAATACAATATCTGTTGACAGCTATATAGCACTTGATTTTTAAAAAACTGTTTGGGACTTTATAATCAACTATTGTTTATCCTCAAAAATGTATAGTGGCCAAAACAGGGTAGGGGAGGCAGTATACAAACTTTTTTCTCATATCCCTGGCCAGTGTGCCTTCATGATGGATGCTGATGAAAGGTAGCCTCTCTAAACTAGATTTACTGATTACATATATTTCCATGCAGAAGCAGCCCCAAAATTCATTTTATATGTCTTTTATTGTAAGAGTTGCACAATCTTCTATGTTAAGACTTTTTAGTCTCTTACCTGGCAAGGTTATCCTTCTCAAAAAGAAATCCAGTCCTATAGTTTGTTTGTACTGTTTCCCAAAAGTTTCTTGAGCAAAACATGTAGCTAAGGAGGTCTAAAAATTAATACACAGAAGAACAAAATTAATTTCTTTGTTTTATAAATATAAACATAAAACTACTACTAAATTTTATCAAGTAATCTTAACACTTATACCACCATTAATCCAAGCAGCAACTTTAAGCAATTTAATCAATTACAAGGGGAGGAGGGACTTAACTCTCTACCAGATAAATTTCACTTGCCAAAAGCTATCAGTGAGGACAGTATAGTAACTGGTTAGATCCCCTGGTTGTCAAGTCCCTTCTCCTTGCTATAAATTAGAATTTGAAATTTATCAACAGGAAATACTGCAAAGCATGAGTAAAGATCTGAATCTTATATAGCCATATTTATCAGTTCAATAAAAATTTCAGAGAAACTCTAAGTTTCATTTCCGATGGTAAATATTCTAAGAGTAGTCTGTGCCCTCAGCTAATAAGTAGTGCTAATTAAGGAGAGGAAAGCCTCCTTATAGAATCTCTTTTCTTTTTTTCCACAAAGAAAAGTAATTTCTCTCTATATTAGAGATGTTAAATGAAAATGATTCTATAGAATGACTGAAAATATGCATCTTTTAAATAAAGAAGCTGGTTTTTTTAAGAGAAATATAAAGCAGGCAAAATAAATACTTTCCATCCTTAAGAACCATAAAGCTAAACACTCACAAGAATACTATATAATCAGAAGAGATATACATCTATTTTTAAAATGAAAACTCAGTTTTATTCAAAAACTCTGGAGCTTTTTGTTAGAGTACCATTTCTTATCAAAGCAAAAGAATAATCATTGTGGTAACACCTGAAATAATTCAAAGGTTTCTTAAATATTTTAAATGCACTATTCTTATTTGTAACTTTCCCCAATAACGAGAAAAAGACAGCTTTATTAAACTTTTATGCTAATCAAGAAATATGCTCAAAGTTAAGGGAAAATAGTCCTTTTTGTAATTTTAAAAGTTAAAATTACATATCAACTCTTAAAATAATGAAAAGTAAGATAAAATCTCCAAGATAGCTTATTATAGTTCATTATGATGTCAATACAGAAATTCAAAAGAAAATTTGGCTAAATTTCAATTCCTTTAACCAAGAAGACCTAAAATTCCTCTTGACAAAAGAACCACATTTTTCACAAAGATGGTAATTTGTACACCCTAACCTCAAAAATTTTAATATTTAAAACTTAACCTTTGTAATAAACTTCTAAAATATTTGGTCAAATATTTATTGAGCAGGACTCAATAAATTAAAAGGTATTCTGCTAGACATTGACAATTAATTCATTACATAAAACTTAAAACATATTTTGCTTCCTTGAAGCATTTAACAATAATATCAAAACTAAGAGATCAAAATAAATAAGGAAAGCATTCATTCATAAAGCTTTTTGGTTTTCATTTAGCCTTAATTATGCCACTGTGCTTTTCTAACTTAGAGCACAAAATCATCTGTGAAGAGGTGAAGAGGTAAAGAGTTATGGAGAAAAATAACTATTACCATTTATACTATTACAGATATTTCAAAATGTTTAATATATGGATGGTTGAAACACTTTTAAAAGTCAAAAAAAAATCAAGGCACATATAACATCAGCATAATATCATTTAAGGTAATTTTTCACTTTCCTTTAAGATTCTCAAAGTTCAATATTTTTATATTAATGAATATTCAGGACAATTCTAAGTAAAGTTCTTTTTTGGGGAAACCGGACTTCTAGATTTTGAAAGTCCCACTCTCACAGTTTGAGGCAACCATAAAAACTAGCACTTTCAATTGGAATAGAGTATAAGCTGTTAAAATTATAGGTCATTGGGAACACACAAAATATTAAAATGGGTTCTTACATCATCTCTTGACATATTGCTATAAAAATTTAAAAGAGGAACAACTGAATTGGGGGGGGGGGGACTGTCCTCTTCAATTATCTGGACTCTGAGCTATCTTTTCACATTCAGTAACTTCTGACAGGTCACTATATAACCACCCTTCTCAAACAGTTACGAAATGAAAAACCATCTATCGTATCTGAAACATTTTTATCTGATTATATTTTTTTGGTTTTGAAAATTCTGCCAATAGTTTTTAATCACATTACATTTACTAACACTGAAAAGACACCATATACAGAATATTTTGCCTCTAAAAATCTTGAGAAATATGTAATAAAATCAAAAGCACGAATCAGAACAGGAGAGGGAAAGAAACACTTGTTACTAGGGGGAGGAGCTAAGTTTCTTTTGGAAAACAGCAATCGCTTCTGCCACTGTGTATGAAAATGCCCAGTGTGAGAATAAACACGAAAATGAATGTTAGAAAAAAATGGCCAGGAGTTACATCAGGATACAGTAAGGTTCAAAGAGGTTCAGTTCATAAAAGAAAAGGACTGTAAAGGAAATGGAAAGGGAATGTTACTAGCTGATAATAATTTGAGAGCTGAATAGGGTGTGGAGGTAAAAAATGCTTGATAAAATAAGAATAATGAAAGATTAATAATGAAAGATTAAGTTTCAGGAAATTTCTAGCAGAAAAAGCTGTTATGTTTTTAAACAGATTAGCCAAGATTATGAAGACACAGGGCACCAAAAAGAATAAAACATCACTCTTATTCTTTGAAGCAGGATAGTCCAATTCAATGATATGGAAACGCAAAAATTATACTTTGTTGTACAATAGACAGAGATAAAAAATACTTAATTATTCAAACTAAATTAGCAAAAAGGGGGAAACAAGCTAAATGAAAAATACTAGGAGAAAAATGAACAAAACCTTAAAGAATTATGATAGAATGAAGGATGATGGGCAATTTTTGTGTCTCTTTACAAGTGTATTAGTGCTATATACTAGGATCATAATTTTAAACAGAAAATAAACTTGCTTATGAATTCAATTTAATAAGATTTAGGAAATGAAAAATTATAAGGT
>PVKH010020970.1:0-14456 GCA_004027955.1 Chaetophractus vellerosus | reverse complement strand
CTTGTCTTCTCTTTAGGTGGCACCGGGAACTGATGCTGGGACATTCTGGAGTGGGAGAGAGGCGCTCAATCTCTTATGCCACCTTAACTGCCTGGTCTGCTGCATCTTTTATTCTCTCTACTCTGTGTCTATTTTTGGTTGCATCATCTTGTTGCTCCAGCTCTTTGTGCGGGCCAGCACTTCTGCGCGGGCCAGTTCTCTTGCACAGGCCAGCTCTCTTGCGCAGGTCAGCTCTCCTGCTGGGGCCAGCACTCCGCATGGGCCAGCACTCCACATGGGCTAGCACTCTGCGTGGGCCAGTACTTCACTCAGGCCAGCTCACTGTGTGGGCCAGCTTGTCTTTCACCAGGAGGCCCTGGGAATCAAACCCAGGACCACCTATATGGTAGATGGGAGCCGGATCGCTTGAGTTACATCTGTTTCCCTAGAGGCTTAAACAACACAAATTTATCTTACAGTTCTGGAGGTCAGAAGTTGGACACAGGTCTCACTGGACTAAAATCAAGATGTCAGCAAGGCTGTGTTTTTTCTGGAGGTTCTAGTAGAAAATCCATTTTCCTTCATATTCTAGCTTTTAGAGGCCATTTACATTCCTTGGCTCATGGCTTCCTTCCATCTTCCGATCTGGCTATGTAGCATCTTCACATGTCTCACTGACTCTGGGCCTTTTGTCTGTCCCTTATGACTATGGTGGGCCTACCTGCATAATCCAGTTATTCTCCCCATTCAGGGTCAGTTGATTAGCAACCTTAATTCAATCTACAACCTTAATTCCCTTTTGCCATGCATCCTAACATATTCACAGGTTCTGAGTATTAGGATTGAACATCTTTAGGGGTCTTATTATTCTGTCTACCACATTTAGTACGGGAGAGAAAACCAACATTAGTAGTCAATTACTTGCTTACAATAAAGAAATGGTGATCTATTCTTTATCATTTTTTTTCTTATGGCATGTCCTTGAATAACTTGAAGAAAAGGGATAATGCTATTGAACAATAAGGTTATGCTTTTGAAGTTTTTCTGCACAGGTTGTCTGTTTGTGGAGTTTCATACAAATAGTCACAAAAGCAACATTTATCTGCTATGGTCATTAAAATCAATATATACTCCTGAAAAGGGTTGCAAATTACAGACTTTCACAAAGCTCTGTAATTATCTTCCATTTTATATATGTCTTACTACTCCTTAATTTTCTCTGAGGTAATGAGGCTGTTACCCACTGAAGTGAAAAATAAACATTGACAACCGTGGGTAGGCATAAAGTGTGCCACTGACACAGAACTCTAATAAACCTGATTTAGCTTTCAGCTTTGATTGGAAGTATACTGACACTGACCTTAATATTCAATGCTTTGTTTATATTTGAAAAGCCAGGTTTATTGTGAAGTCTGAATTCTCTGTTAAATAGCACTAATTTTCAAATCTAATTTATTGGCCACCAAAGGCTTTCTACTAAATTAATGTGAAATAGTTACCGTAAGTGTTTAATGTGAGCTACAGAATTCTGTTTCATTAGAAAATTCAATTTCTCATTTTATTCATTTATTTTACTAACTTTCACTTTTATCTCATAGGTTTTTAAAGATATAGTTATAATGAGGTTTGATCATATTATATGATCAAACCTCATTATAATTATAACCATCTCATTCTTAAAGTTTATCTTTGGAATATGCAAAGACATCTATGTCTGCAGAGGTCAAATGAGTTGCCCATATATCAAGTCCATGGTGATTAGATATTTGATTTTTCCTAAACTTGATCTCAATCAAGATTAATTCTAACTTATCTCATTTCTCTCTTTGGAAAGAAAAAAGCCAATACATTAAGTACTATGAAGTTGATCTGCTTATTTAGGAAATAGAGATGATGAAGAAAAGGCATTTTTAAAACATACATGTAAAATCTGAACTGTTTTTAAAAAACAATTCAGCCCATAGAAAGTTTATTTGGCCTTCAAATTTTGCTCTTCCCACATATGCCTATGATATTGTTTCTTGTTCCTTTACTTTCTATTTTTCTCCAAATTTTCAGAGAAGTTATTATTGCGTATTATCCCTCATATAACCATTAATGGTAATATATATATACTTAGGGATCCTATATTTTTCAAATAATATTTGTTGTGAACTTTTTTCTATGCCATCCAAAATATATAACTTTTTATGTTTGAATAATAACCATTGCCTATTGTTATGCTGTTTCAAATTTTTTATATTATAATTCGGCAAAGGCATTTAAACTTAATTTATGTCTAAAGTCAGACCTGGAAATCTACCATAAAGTTTTGATACATGTTGGTCCCATTCTTAATTTTTTAATTAGTTTCTCATTATAGTTTTGCTGTGAAGCAATAGTTATTTAGGGCAGTGTTAGAATATTTTCAATGACCAAGATATCATTTTTCTCATTAAACATTATGCAAAAAGTTTTAAGTTTTATTGGATTGTGGTGAGAAAATGTGATCTGAGCAGTTTCTGCTTTTTGGAATTGATTGGCTGTTTTCTCTGAAGTTATATTTATCTAGTTATCCAAGTCAAGAATGAAACATCTTTGAAATCCCCCCAAAGTAAGAGGAAGAATTTTGTAGAAATTTTTGAAACACCATCTGAAACCCTTTCCTCCTTAACCCTCCATGTGTCTAGTTGATAAAATTCTAGGGATTTAAGTACAAGTTATGGTTATGAATTTATGTTTTTTTTATTATTTTTAATTTTAAGAACTTTTAATGTTTACAATTAAGGAAGATTCCTGGGTTATCAGAGGATTTATCCATATATTCATAATTCAAAAATTTGCCAGGAGCATTTGAGTGTAGAATGCCTTTTTAAAATTTTCTTTCAATCTGGGAGTCACATCTATTTGTATAGTCAATTTTTACTAACTCAGGAGAGTTTTTGTCAATTATATTTTTTATGTTGCTTCTGTTTAACATAAAATCTATAATTCTTAAATTGGATGTAATTTTCTATTCTCAGTGTTTGCATAGCTTTAATCCTTTCCTTTTCCTCTATATTTTGGTGAAGCTTCTCAAGTTTAGCCTATACATTACAGCCCCAGGTTTCTACAATGTCTAGATCTTTCATTTATTGCTACTAATGGGGTTATTGATCCTGTATTATATCTTTAGTTTTCTTTGAATTCTAAGTTACTTTACTTAGCTCTTTTTCATTTTAGCCTTGTACCCTCTATGGCTTTCTGTTCCCTTTTCATAGGCTCCTTCTAATGTTAGAGTGAGGATACCAAACGGTTTTCAAAGTTAAATTTCTGTTCCTGTTGTTTGTTCTACTCTTGAAATCTTGGAATTACTGATGCCAATCTTTCCTGCCTCTCTTTCCACATTTCTGATGAGTTTTCTAGAGGGTCAATTCCATACCTGAGCTCAATGTGTCCCCTAAAGCCAGACCCATGTATCTCTCTGCCTAACAGGCACCTCCTGTGGTTATCGCACAGACACTAACATTCAAATATGGCCAAAGTAAAGCCCATCAACTCTCTTCTCCTCTCTCCACAATCTGCTCCCATTTTCATATTCTATGTTCTGTTAAGGATTCTACCGTCTACCCAGAGCCCAAGCCCTGAATTTGCAACATCCTTAATTTTTTTGTGCTTCCTCACCCTCTCTAACCAGTTGGCCTCTTGAGTGGATGCCCATCACCTAGAGTCTAGAGCAGAAAGTAATGGCATGCAATCAAGACTAATCATGATCTAGTTTCTGCCCCTTTCTATAGCCTTATTTCTCATTACTGCCCTACTTTTGCTCAAGCAATTATTGTGGCCATTCCAACCTCTTGCAGTTTCCCAAATGTTCCTGTTTTTTTAGAAAATCTCTTTCGCTAAGTTTCCCTCTCCTACAGCATGTGTGTCATCGATATATTAATAGTGTAGTAATAAAGAGTGCCAAATCTGAAGTCATTATATTACAACAGGTTTACTAAGAAAGTTTTAACCAATCTACAGTAAAGAAAACTATTCTTTATAGAAAAGGCAGGGCTTTTTGAAACAAAAAGTCACTATCTTCTTTGATCAGTGACATAGATGAATTCTGCCTCCTATCCTTGGTGACTAGTGCTTGTCCTTGCAAGTATATATATACACACATGTACGATATCCTGGGAATTTTGTTTTATTGTAAACTAAATTTGCATCCAGGACATAATGAACCTGAAAAAGGTTCAGGTTGGTGTTTTTGGTCTGATTGAAAATGAAAATAGCTCCCTGATTTGGTAGTAGTTGTGGGGGACAGTGTTTCACACAGGGGTTGTGAAGGATAGCTTTTGCAGAATGGAGTGTGGTAGGATGGCTGGGAAGATATATCTTCTTTTAGGAGGAACAGATTTCAAATAAATTGTTTTTGTATCTCCCCTGTGATAAGAAGGTTTGCCTATGATGGGTAGAGGAATGGATGGATCAAAGAAGGATTAATTGATGGAGTCATTGATTCATTCTCTCCTAACATGGTTCCTGCTGTAGAGGAATTCGTGCTGATATAAAACCATTACACAGATAGACACATGAACCAAGCAGTTCAATTATGGCTTTAATCGACAGGAAAGACTGAATCAGTACAACTAATGGAACTATTAATTTGATATTGCTGTAGAAAAAAACTGAGTCAAGAGTCATAAGTCCTGAAGTCTAAAGCCTAACTTTGCTATTAGTCTTGTATGTGACTTAGTCTTTCTGACTCTGTTAGATGAATATTATCTTTCATGTTTCTTCTTTTAGAGCATTCAGTTACTTTGTTAAAATTTTAAGAATTTCAGTTGATTGCCAAGCAGTTCTTTGTCCAAATAGATGATTTAGTTTAGACCTGACCACCAAAATGACTCCATGGGATTGATTTTCTCTGTATTATTATTCCTGGGTCAGTTAGTCTATTTCAGACATGAACAATAGGATTTGAATTACCACTTACAACCCAGATGATTGTTCCATCTACCTGAAAATCAAGTTATTGACTATCATAATTTTACCTGGCCTCTTAATATTCAAGAAATGTCAAGAAAAATAAAGGGCAGGGTATTTTGAAAGAACATATTATAAAAACTAAGATGATACATGAAGTAATAAGGAAGAAATTAAATAGTACAGTTACACAACAGCATGAAGGAACAAGAAGGATGTGCAAACTAAGTACATGGCTAGAAAACGTGTATTTTGAGGACTACAAAGAGACAGTCTGAAATATGAAGTAATTTCTTTGTTATTCACTCAAAAATATTTAAGTGTGTGGTATGGTGAATAGGCATAGAGTTTACAATTTAGTGGAGATATACACAAGTAAATAAGCAATTGCAATCTGATTAATAAAGGTTATAAAAGGGGAAGAACAAGGAAATACTAGCACAGAGAATGGTGATCTCAGCCCACAGGTGGGGGTCAGGACTGGTGTCCCAGAGTGTTTAAAATGGGGTGGTGTTAATTGTGGATAATGGGGATATGGGGGTAGAGGTGTAAGAAAATGTTTCAACAGGGAGCACAGCATGTACAAAGTCTCAGAGATGAGGGTTTGTTTGAGGATGTTCAGTGCTTAGAATTTAAGTATTTAAAATTGAAATTAAAAGTATAAAATAACAAGGCCACCTGGAACCTGTTAGCTCAGCTAGGCATCTGGTCTTGGCTGGGCCCCTTGTATGTCTGTGGTCAGCTGAGGTTTTGTTGACAATTGGGACACTTTGGCTCTCCTTCAAATGGTCTCTCATCTTCCATCTGGCTAGCCTGGGCTTGTGCCCACAGGGGCTGCTGAGGTGAGAGAGAGAGAGAGAGAGAGAGAGAGAGAGAGAGAGAGAGAGAGAGAGAGAGAGGGAGAGAGAGAGAGAGAAAGAGAACAGAAGTATGACCTCTTAAGGCCTAGGCTTGGAGCTAGAATGCTGTCACTTCTACCACATTCTATTGACCAAAACAAGTCACAAGGACAGCTCAGTTTCACGGTTGGGAGACAGATTCCACCTTTTGATAGGAGGAACTGCTTAGTCATGTTGGAAAGGGCGTGGATACAGAGAGGTCATTAACTGGGACCAGAAATGCAGTTATTCTACCATAATAAGATAAATTACATATTTGTCCAATTTCTCTAACGTGGTAAGTGGTTGAATTGAGATTTAGATCCAGCTCTGTCTGATTTCAATGCCTTTTTACTTCATTCACGGCCTGTTTTATGATCTATGATGAAGTTCTTCAAAGTGTGCCTTGATAAGCAAGCATATCTTGCTTAGATACAAAGTGACTTAGAAGTAGGTATTTACTACTTCTAAGTGGGTGAGTGATAATATAGCTTTAATTTATTTTGTAACCAGAAAATATTTTGCCCAGGGATGAAAAATGAATGAGTATGTTGTGATTTAAACTCCCCAAATAATTAACTAAAAACAGAGATCAGGCAATGATATTTTTCCCTCTGCTGTAGGCCAATTTGTTTACCATCTGATTGTTTGGACGAGGCTGGGCCTGATTGACATATAAGTAAACCTTGCTTGGACAGCTATTTAACAGGGATTTTTACCTGGATAAGCCCAGTGACTTAATTTAAGTACTCCAGGGTGACTATTTTTGTTCTCTAGACTTCACTGCCCTTGTGTTGTCACCTGTATATAATTATGCTTATAAAATATTTCATTTCCCTGTAAAGCATCTTCATATGAGCATTCAGAATGAAACATTTTAACAAAATATTTGAGTTCTCCGTTTTTATCTACATACAGGTTTCGTTTAATATTGAATGTCTACTAACCACTGTGGCTCTAGTGGGGGACAGTGGACAGACACACTCGCTTAGACACTCAGAGTAAAACATTCTTTGTAATCTCTCTTTATATGGAGCTTGTACATATAATACTGTAGCACAGATTTTATGAGAGCTAAGCTTAATATCTAAGCCTTGGGATAGCCATTTCTTCTAAATACCTGCATTTGTATTAAAAACAGTTACTTCTCATAATCTAAGCTAAAGATTGTAACAGATCCATTGTATTATATCTGTTAGACATTACCAGATATTACCAAATTCATTACCAAACCAAATAATAATTGTTAGCCTTCCTCCTCATTACATGATTTATCAGTTTTTTTCCTTTCCTGACTTTGTATTCATAATGAGAAATATTAGCAATAACAGCTTTAATAATGGCAACACTATCCTGAATTTTTATAGCACATTCTTTTTGAAAGGTTTAAAGTGATTCAGATTAATTTCCTCATTTTCACGGCAACTTTCCAATGAGTTAGTGTGGTGGAAATGAAAGCTACCTCAGCTTCACAGTTGTCTTTGTCATCCGCTCCATGTGTTTCTATCTTTCATGAATCCAGCTCTCTTCCCTATCCCATCTTCTGAGTCACAGGAGCCCATTATTTTCCTAAAGTATGTGGTGTGTGGCTGTGTGGTTGTGTATGTGTGTGTGGTTGTGTATGTTTGTATGTATGTTTGTGCTACATATTTAGTATTTTCAACTGTCTTTCACACACCCCCCACCCCACTTTGTGCCTTTGCCATGCTCTAGACAAAAGGATATAAAGTAGGAATGCAAAAAGCTTGCCAGAAGCAGCACTTAATAGAGGTGCCAATTCTGTTTATCAGAAATGTGAAAATTTTAACTTTAGCTCATGGCAAATGGCAATTTGCACATTGAGGCAAGAATAAGATTTACTAAAATCTGACTTATAAAACATTCATATTTGGAATGAGTTGGATAAGAAGACCAAAGCAGGCAGAAAAGGCAAGGAGATACAGGATAACACCTCTTGCATGCCAAGAGCATTTGACTCTAAAGCATCTCTTAGTGGTTTTCTTGATCATAACTAATCACTGGTGTCCATGCTGCCTATGCCTTTCTGAGTTTTGGGGATTATATTGAAGTAATATGGACTGAGAGAAAGAAATGGAGTTCAGGGACACAGACATTAATTTTCTTCCTTGTGATCTCTTTCTTACAAAAAATATATGTAAAAGTAAAAGAAAGTCCCAAGTTAACCACATTTTTACGTCACAAAAATCTTAAAAGTTATATTGGTAAATGTTACTCAAAACAACAAATCATTAAAATGGTCATATTTTAGTCAAACTGTCATGAAAAATTTATAATATGATTAAGAAATAGCATTAAAATAATTTACTGTTATAGAGGAATAAATATTTAAACATCTGATTTACTTATAAAACGTTCAGTAGTTTTAAGTGGTATTCTAGAATGAGAGATACATATTTGTTTTTATGGTGCTTTAGCAGCTACTCATTATTCATTTTTACCACAAGCTTTTGGTTTAAAAGTCATACAATAATTTCTTGTAGTTAAGGTATAGATTAGAAATGCTATACCTATGTAAAATGCTAAACATTTAGCTGCTCTATAGATTTGCACACATAAAGCATACTAAATAAAAAACATAGTATACAATATGATAAGGAATAATACTATATGTTACAATATTATAAACACATGCACACACACAAACACCTAAGCTAAGCTTTTTTTTCTAGAGACTAAAGCCCTGGAATCAGTAAAAACCATTTGGCATCTAGGTCCCCGAATTCTAAAATTAATTGATTCAAATATTCTAACTTGTCTACACATACCAACCAAGTAGATCATTATGAGTAATCACTTTGTTGGTTCTCTGATGTTATTTTTTTATTGCATCCCTTTGATAATGCCAAAATTCAACCTATAATTTCAGATTTGACCTTCATCAGCCCTTCTTCCAACAGTTTCACCTGAACCGTCTTTTAGAAGTCACTGTGGAGAATTACTAAGTTGTTTCTAGAAGAATTGCAACAGAAATCCCATCATTTAAATGTAGAGTAGCCATAAATCACCCTTGTTTTACACAAATATTTATTTCATGCAACATTACACTTGCAGCTTGTTTGCCACATTGATCTTTCTATCTATCCGGGGTCATAAGATTTGAGTGTGCATTTTCCACAATTCAACAATTTGAGGAACTACAAATTCATTTACATAAGAATTTTGTATTATTATTATACTGAATTTGGCATAACTGTGATGTGTTCCCCGCCCCCCCCCCCATATTCCACTCTTTTATTAACATTAACACCTTGCATTCATTTGGTACTTTTGTTGTAATTCATGAAAGAACATTTAATAATTGTACTATTACCTATAGTTTATTGTTTACAATAGTCCGTCATTTATATCATTGTAACTGTGATAATTTGACAATGTATTCTATGTATTGAAATATATTTTAGGAATTGTGTAAATTTTTTGCATATTTAAGAACTACAAATTACTACCAGATACCTAGTCTAGATGAATGAAGACTAGAGGTATTTTATATAGTAGTATAATTATTATGACAATTTAAGTAGGTAATTCACTTGCTAATTGTCACTACCATTTCCCTCTAACCTTTAAAATATGCTTTTATTCTTTTCCTTCTCAAACCCTAACCTGAAGTCTAAGAACATGACAAACATAGTGGCCATTTGTATTTTTGTGCTGATACATAGTGGACAATGGAGTGATGCAGGGTTTTTAGTGCCATCCCAAACAAAAGTGTTTGATTGCAAAGTCCTGATTTGAGTCGAGTGGCTTTGCAGCTATTGAAAAAATAATTTAAACTAGGAATTGTAAAGAGCCATAGAGGGAGGTTCTGTTTGGATTTCCTGTATTTGAGAAGCTCCTAAATAAGCATTGCCGCCTGGCTTGCATGGAGTATACTTGTTTCCCTGAAATCACAAGGCTTTCTAGTTGTGGCCACTATTGATTATGGAGTTAGCCAAATAAGGATGGCCAGTGGTGGTCAATATAATAATAGTTCCAGGGCATACTTTTTGACAAAGAGAAATGTGTGTTACTGAGGAAGCCCAAACTCTGCCCACGCATGCAACGTGGAAATATGTAGGGGACCCCAGACCAAAACCTGCCTGTTAGAGCAAAGCACACCAGGCAAAAACAGCTTCTTTTTGGCATCTGCTTATCTTACATTTTAAGAGCATAGTCTTCTTGAAGAAAGGACTGTATGTCAGTTATTATATTATAGAAATTATGCTGGAACACAACAAATAATAAATAATGGTAATGATCTATGTTTAAGATTCTGCATATATAGACTGCCATTTAGAATACCTCATTCATTTCATTCTCACCAATTCCTTTTTGGGGCAAATACCTTTTGAAACATTTTTTTTTGTGTGCAAAATATTGTAAATCATATTTAACTATGATTTCAAGAAAATAAAATGCAGATGACTTAGTTTACATAACCCAACCAAGAGTTATTTTAAATATCTTCCTATATCTAAAATAAGATCTTTTTTTTTCAACTAGGGAAGTTGTAGGTTTCCAGAAAAATCATGCAGAAACTACAGAATTCCCATATTACTCCCCTCCCCAACTATTAACATCTTGCATTAGTGTGGTACATTTGTTACAACTGATGAAAGAATATTATTACAATTGCATAGTATATATAGTCCATAGTTTAAGTTAGGGATCTGTATTAGTCAGCCTGAGGGGTGTTGATGTAAAGTACCAAAAACTCTGTCGGCTTTTATAAAGGGTATTTATTTGGGGTAGAAACTAACAGTTACCAGGCCGTAAAGAGTCCATCTCAAGGTACCGTAAGAGGTACTTTCTCATCGAAAGTCTTTTGCCACGTGTTGAGGCAAGGTGGCAGGTGATGTCTGTGACGGTTCAGTCTTCTTTCTTCCTCTTAAGGCTCAGTGGTCCCAGCTTCTTCCAATCTCAGCTGTAGGCTGGCATAAATCTCGTCCCTGTCACCGGGGCTCGTCTCGTTCCTTTCCAGGCTCAGCTGCTCCGGTCTCTCCACAAGGTCAGCTGTAGACTATCAGGCTCATCTCTCTTCCCGGGCCATGTCTGTGGAGCACTCTCTCTTCCTGCGCATCTGCTTCTGTGCGTCTATTTTTGTGTGAGAGTCTGTTTTATCAGCCCAGGGGGGCTGGGATTCAATGCTGAGTCGCACTCTAATGATGTGGTTCGATCAGAGCCCTAATCTTAACATAATTTATTCAGATGTCTCAGCTGAATCTAATGGAATCAATGGTTTATCACACCAGAGGAACCGACCAGTTTACAAATACAATCTATATTTCTTTTTGGAATTCATAAATAATATCAAAATGCTATAGGTTCCCTATTTGTGTTGTACAGTTCTATGTTTTTTTTTAAAATTTTTATTCTTGTAACATTCATATAATCTAAAATTTCCTCCTTAGCCACGTTCAAATATATAATTAGTGCTGTTAATTATGCTCACAATGTTGGACTACCAGCACACACATCCATTACCAAAACCTTTCCATCATTCCTAGTAGAAACTCCGTACAATTTAACCATTGCTCCCCATTCCCTAACCCTACCCCACCCCCTGGTGACCTGTATTCTAGTTTCTGATTCTATGAATTTTCTTATTCTAATTATTTCCAATCAGTGAGATAATATAGTATTTTTTCTTTGGTGCCTGGCTTCTTTCACTCAACATGATAACAATGAGATCTTAAAGGAAAAAAAGAGTAATGTGTACAATAGCATGCTGGCATTTGTTTCTAATAAAGACATATTTAGGTATTCTGCCAGCAGTAGAGACCCACACTCAGTCCCAGATATGGTACAATTTCCCGAGGTGATCAGCCTGCTACCTGGTGACAGGCTGATTATATTGAACCACTTGCAGCATGGAAGGGCAGCAATTTGTTCTAACTGTAGTAGACACACACTCTAGAAAAGGATTTGCCTTCCCCACATGCAATTCTTCTTCTAAAACTACCATTTGTGGATTTACCGAAAGTCTTCTTCACCACCATGGCATTCCATACAGCATTGCTTCTGATCAAGGAACACACTTTACAGCAAATGATGTGTGGGAATGGGCACATGCTCATGGAATTCATTGGTCTTACCATGTTCCCCATCATCATGAAGCAGCTAGATTGATAGAATGGTCAAATGGCCTTTTGAAGACTCAATTATGGCGCAAACTGGGTGGCAATGCCTTGCAGGGCTGTGGCAATGTTCTCCAGGAGGCTGTGTATACTCTAAATCAGCATCCACCCTATGGTGCTGTTTCTATCATAGCCAGAATTCTTGGGTCCAGGAATCAAGGGGTGGAAATGGTAGTGGCATCATTCACTATTACTCCTAGTGATCCACTAGAAAAATTTTTGCTTCCTTTCTGGGCAACCTTAAGTTCTGCTGGTCTACAAGTCTTAGTTCCAAAAGGAGAAGTGCTTCCACCAGGAAACACAACAATGATTGAATTGAACTGGAAGTTAAGACTGCCACCTGGCCACTTTGGGATCCTCATGCCTCTGAAACAACAGGCGAAGAAGGACTTACCATACTAGCTGTGGTGATTGATCCTGACTATCAAGGCAAGGGGACATAGGACTGCAGCTACACAATGGAAGTAAAGAAGAGTTTGCCTAGAATACAGGAGATCCCCTAGGGCATCTCTTAGTACTACCATGCCCTGTGATAAAAAAACAATGGAAAACTGCAACAACCTAATCCAAGCAGGACTAGCAATGGCCCAGAATCTTCAGGAATGAAGGTTTGGGTCACCCCACCAGGCAAAGAACCATGGTTAGCTGAGGTGCTTGCTGAGGGTAAAGGGAAAATGGAATGGGTAGTGGAAGAAGGTAGTGATAAATGTGAACTTTGACCATGTGGCCAGTTACAGAAATTAGGACTGTAATGGTCATGAATATTTCTTCCTTGTTTCGTTATGAGTTTGCTTGTATATGTCCATAAAATGAATTTGTTTTCTTCTTCAACTTTTTCCCTTATCATATGACAAGTTTCTTGTTTTGTTATGAGTGTGTTTGTATATGTACGTAAAGCAAATATCTTTGTTTTCTTCCCTATCCTTTCCCCTTATCTTATGACATAAATTGTATTAGTTTCATGTTGTAATATTTAAGGGTGTCAAGTTTGAGAATGACTATTACCCAAGGACTTGGTCCCTATTCTGGAGGGATTTAGTGTTTCTGGTTGTACGCAGGATAGTTGAGTATTGTTAGGTGAAAAAAAAGATATGTCTGTTATTTTTATTTAGAGATTAATTATCATGTAAGGTGATGTGTATGGCTGGCATGTTGACAAGGGATGGATTGTGTTGGTTAGGCTAATGAATCAACTCGGATAGATAATGATGCCCAGTTGTTTGGTCAAGCAAGCACTGGGCTAACTGTAAATCAAGAACATTTCATGGACTTTAATCATCAGTGGATTGATTGCATAGATGACTGCTTACATCTGCAATTAGCTGAGGAGATTGCCATCAGCAATGAGAGATGTCTCATTCAATCAGTTGAAGACCTTAAAAGGAGAAGTGATTTCAGCAGTCAGAGAGAGAATTCCTATCTCTACTTCAGTCAGTTGTCTCCTGGGGCACTCATGAATGACCTTAATTGGAACCCCTGACTTGCAGCTTGCCTATGGAATTTGGACTTGTGCATGCTCACAGTCATGTGAGACAATTTTGTAAAATCTCATACTATTTACAGATATCGTCTTTTGTTTCTGTTCCCCTTGAGAACCCTGACTAATACAGTGTTCAAACTAAAGTTGCCCTGAAAGTAGAAATTCTACTTTTGTTCTGAGTTAAAATTGATTACAGCATATTGTGAGGGTCTCTGCTTTTCTTTAATTAATAGCTTTATCTGCAGTTATGTCAAGAAGAAATGATATTTCACTCAAAATTATTAATAGTATTTTTGCAAGAGTTATATGTATGAGTGAGTAGAACATAATTTAAAATATAACTAAAAGTTAGACTAGGAAAACATCTATATGAAACATTTACTATAAAACACAAAAGAAATAGAAAACATAACATGAAAAACAAAAAAAAACAAGATACTAAATCTAGCTTAAGAAGCAAACTTGCCAAATCAAGGTAATATTGCGAACAACCCAATTCTGGAAAAATATTTTTGAAGAAAATATGTAGAATAAAATCACTCTTTACTCACTCTTCTTTCTTAATTTCTTTCTCTTTAATCTATTACATTATAGCCTTAACTACACAGTCACTGACTCAAAAGTTTTGGTTTAAGATTACTTTTGTATCAACTAAAAGTCAGCAATAATAATAGAAATTTTAAAGGCAAGAAATCCTTTCAGTTAATGATTGCTTAATCAGCATGCTTAACATTTAGTTTATTATTTTGTTCATTTATCCATTTAACAGATATTTTTTGCAATGTATTTCATGCCAAACCTTGGTCTAGGCATTTAACAGTGAACAAGAAAAACAAGATTCTCGCCCTTATTTAGTGGAAGTTTAGTGGAAGAGATATCATTTAAATAAACAATGGCACACAAAGCTGTATGACTATGTTTGAATTTGGTACACTGAAGAAAAAGTAGAGGACTTGTGCTTATAGAACTATTATTTCCTTTTCCTAAAAATGTTCTGATAGGGTGGTTCCCCTGTCTTTTATGACCAGTCCAATGAGTCAGGTAGCAGAA